>LPNX011164144.1:805574-848912 GCA_001517045.1 Pseudotsuga menziesii
TCTATTTCCTGTTGAAGATTGTTGAAGATTGAAATTATGACCAAGCTGTCTATTATGGTTGAGAAGTGCTTTGACTTGTGTGCTTGATTCAATATTGGACTAGCACTGCTGTAGCATACAGTTGGCAAACCTGACTTGGAATTTCATTCTCTTTAAGTCACTTCTGAATCGGTTATTATCTTTGTATGGAGGTCTGATTTTGGTGCTGTGGGCACATATTTTGGTTAGTGAATTATGACAAACACTTTCCAGACTTACTGCTGTAGCTAACTGTTAATTTCCAGACGTCATGTAAATTTAATTGTAACATGTGCTAACTGATTTTTAACGCTAGAAATGTTTGGTATTTGATATGCATAACATTCTTATCCAACAGTGAATAAACAACACACACAATCAGAATTGTGAAGGCATTCTCTTAGTGGATATTTCATTAAAAAAAACATCACATGCCTGGAAACAATGATAGAAGATGCTTGGGTTGTGCCACCCTCAAACTGCCCAGATCTGCTGCTATATTTGGTGGGAGCCTTTTCCAAGAGCAACTCAACTTCCTTGTTGAGATTCAATGTACGAATGACCAATTTAAAGGCTGCTGTAGGTGACTTGACTTTTCTCTGGCAGGCTGCTACATGAGTTTGCTATCCTTCACAGTGATTTCTCCTTCCTTTGCTGGCTCAGACGGGATCTTTTTCATTTTTGGCAACTTTCTTTCAAGATGCAAATCGCTGCACTCATAATTGGGCACCATTATTTGGCCCCACGACTAGTTTAACAAGCAGAGAATGCGCCCTCATATAGACTCAGGAAACTCGTGGCAGCAGTGGTTAAAGTTCTTCTTCAATAGAGCGCCCTCCAACTGATAGATAATTAACCCAAGTGCACCTTATCTCTAGAAGCTAGTGATCCCACAAGTGGGCGTGCCCTCCATCATATCAACTGCATCTTCTCAAGAAAACTCAGATTTGAAGACAAATACAAAATCTTCTTCCACGGCGGTGAAGCACAAATGAAAGATCCAAATGATCTCTCCTTTCAATAGCTAGGGCAGATTTGTTGCAGTGCTGAAACTATTCACCTCCTCCTAGGGTTCCGTCTAAGAGAAGCAAAGCTTAAGAGCTCTCAAATTTCTAAAATGCAAATGACCACAATGAATGAGAGAATGAGCTTCTCTCCTTTTTATATTCTCTTTGGCCCTTGTGACCCTTCCACTTCCTTTTCTTCACTTTTCTCATTTATTAAATATGAAATGACATTTTAATGAGAAAGTACTTTTTCATCCTTTTACTTTTGTATTGACCCTCTTAGGGCCAATTTTACCTTTTTTTGCTATTTAATTAATAAATTATCTTATAAAGTCATTGTCACTTTATTAATTTATTAAGTCTTTTTACTCCCAAAAAGTGATTTATTTCATATTTAACATTTTCGGGCATTGTAAGTCACTTTTCATCTTCCCCACATTTAAAATTCTCCATCTCGGTTCCAACAAGCTATTACACTAAGTTGTTTCCTCAATAAATATGATCGAGATGGCACCTTTAGTGAATTTAATTAAACTATACCTAATAATTCTCGCCATTTATGGAAATTGACGTAGTGCAACGAAACCTCGAATAGATTGTGCGGAATTGATCTTGATGATGAATAATGGTAATTGAACCTTTGAAAGCATCATATAACTTCCCCAAATAGCCCGAGCCCACTGTTATCCTCATTTTACTCCTCGTAAAGCCCCCTCTAACTGTATAATAGGGGAATCTAAAAATGGGGACATTATAGTCTTCCCTTTCCAAAGATTGCTTGTCCTCAAGAAATGCCATCACAACTTGATACTCCACAAATTGCGTCATACTAGGAATGAAAATGATAATAGGGTCTCATATTAGTTGAAAGGAGGTGAAGCATCCTCCGTACGATACATGGTCCGACAATGCACTGACACATGAAACCTTCTGACTACTACCAACAAGTAGAGCAACTTGATACTACAATAACTCGATCCATCCCTCAGAGAACAACTCTATTCGTAAACCAATCTCATGAAAACAAAAACTTGCGTTTACCTTCGTGTTGGCTATTGAACTGTGTAATATTGGAATCCTAGGGTATCAAGCCAATCTCAGAAAGGGTCCACCATGTTGATGCTGCGCCACTCTGATCATAAATATTCGATGTTAGATTTTCTTAAAGATTATAGCAGTATATCTTAATTGCATTTATCAATTGGATCCTTAGAAGATAGACAAAGCACAGAACAATAACAAAAATATTTTTCACTTGGGAAACCCAATAGGGAGAAAACCCAACAACCTTCGTCTAGAGGTAATAATTTTGAGATCAGAGTACAATGAAGAATGAAAATAAAAAAATATGGAAATGCTTTCCAAAGATGAAACCGTGAAAAACAATCTTCTTTTGAGTTGCTGTGTAGTTGCACTTCTGCCAGAAACCGCACACCTCACTTGTGCTGCTGTGATATGTAATAATGAGGAGGGGTGTCTCCTATTTATACTGTTTTCCCACCCAGAAATTAACTTGGGCCAACTTCACTTGGGGGAGCAATAATAATTTTATATTTAATAATTTTATTTTTTTATTGCTGGCTTTTCACCCCAAGGATTACATTGTTCTTTCTTGCGTTTAGATGAATGATTACAACAACTTCAACTCCCGAAGGAGGACAATAAGAATAGGTTCTGAAGTTGCACAAACTCCAACACTCCCTCTCAACAAGGAAGGTATTCCTTGGTCTTCATCAGCATCATGATCATCTGGGTTTCATCTGTACATCTATACTGTCTCCAACATCTCTAAACGTACTGAAGGTTGTCTTTTATGAATTTTTTCTATCCGAATGTCTGAGAGAGAATGTTTTGCTTCCTATCCGTCTCTACTACCGATGGAATACTTCCATGCCTGGCTAGAGATTCGGATGAGCACACATGCACGACCATCTACTACCCGTTCGTCTCATCTGCCGATGGGGTACTCCCATACCTGGCTGAGAACCTGAACGAGTAGAGGTACCTGTGTAATCACACAGCCATCTGCTGATGGGATTACTCCCATACCTGGTTGAGCACCTGGACGAGCAGAGGCACCTGTGTGAACCTGACCATCTACTACATGTCCGTCTCATATGCTGATGGGATTTCTCCCATACTTGGCTGAGAACCTGGACGAGTAGAGGTACTTGGGAAAGAGTATAATGAGTGTCTCTCAGTCATCTCTCCCTCTCAAGGAGGGATACATTCTCTTCTACTCCAAGTCTTCTACGAAAGTATTCAAATTTCACATTAGGAAGAGACTTGGTGAGAACATTTGAAGTCTGGTCATCGGTCGGAATATACTGTAGCTCGACTGCACCTTTCTCCACCATATCACGTATGAAGTGATACCGAATCTCTATGTGCTTTGACTTGTCATGAAATACATGATTCACTGACATCTGCACACAACTCTGGTTATCACCATGAATCACAGTTGGCTCTAGAATCTGGCCAAACAAATCTCCAAGAAGTTTACGAAGCCAAACTGCAACTCGGGATGCTGAACTAGTAGCCATATACTCGACCTTTGCAGTATTGAGAGCTACTGAGTTCTGCTTCCTACTGCACCAGGAAATTACTGCAAAACCCAGACTGAACCAACATCTTGAAGTGCTCTTCCTATCTGTAGTGCATCTGGCCCAATATGAGTTTGTAACCCCTTGCAATTTCAAGTCACATTCTGAATCGTATCGTAGACCATATCACACAGTTCCATGTAAGTATCTGAGTACATGTTTTGCAACAATCCGGTGAATCTGCCTCGGTTTGCACATGAGCTGAATAAGAGCATTCATAGCAAAACAAATGTTTTGTCTAGTGTTCATCGGATACATCAAGGATCCATTCAACTGGCGATACATGGTGGGATCAATCAAATTTGAATCTGAAGCAGAATCCCTCAGCTTCTTCAAATTTGCATCCATCGGAGTAGCTATGGACTTGCAGTCCAACATTCCGAATCTCTTCAGTATATCTATGGTGTATTTTCCTTGTCCTAGGAAAATCTCTTTCTGCCTTTGCCATACTTCTAATCCCAAGAAGTAGTGCATCAATCCAAGATCCTTCATTTCGAACTCAGAGGCGAGTTTCTTCTTGCACCATAAGATAAGTTTCTCATTTTCGGTAAGAAACAAGTCATCAACATATAGCACCAAAATTAGTTGCTCATCATTTAGAACCTTGTAGTAAAGGTTGGGGTCTGCATCACTGTTAGTGAATCCCATACTCACTAGGAATTCGTCTATCCGTCCATACCAAGCACAAGGTGCTTGCTTGAGTCCATATAAGGCCTTTTTCAGCTTGCATACGTGAGACTCCTTTCCATGGACAACAAACCTTTCTGGTTGTTCAATATATACTTCTTCCTCAATAATACCATTGAGAAAGGTAGTCTTGACATCCATCGGATGCAACTTCCATCCCATAGCTGAAGCAATAGCAATGATCGATCTGATGGAAGTGTATCGAGCCACATGAGCAAATGTCTCATCATAATCGACTCCCTCTTTCTGAGAGAACCCTCTAGCAACGAATCTGGCCTTGTATTTTTCAATACTCCCATGTGCTCCATGTTTGATTTTGTATAGCCATCTTGAAGTTACAACTGACTTCCCCTCAGGTCTCGGTACAATCTCCCACACATCATTCTTCATGATGGATTGATATTCTTCCACCATGGCATCCTTCCAAACTTGGTGTTGGGATGCATCTTCATAAGTGGTGGGTTATGAGTCAATGATATGACTCATCAATGCAACATAACTAGAGAACCTCTGAGGTCTTTTGCTCTCTCGGAAAGTGCCATGTGGAGCTTCATGCCCGTCTGCATCTTGTAAGGTCTGTTGTGCCCATCTAGGTCTTTTTCGACCTACTGTCATATCTTCGGGATTATCAACTATCACGACTGGATCAATGGGATCGATGGGTTCATCTTTTCCTGCTAACTCGTTTTGAACTGGAGAGGAAGATGATCTCATCTCCAATTCCTCATGATCAATCTCCATGTTTGATCCTTTTCCTTTCCTGACAACCATTTCTTCTTCAAAGGTCACATCCCTGCTAACTTTGATCTGTCTGGGTCCCGGGATATAGATTATGTAGGCCTTTGAAGATTCACTGTATCCCACGAAAGTTCCCTTCTTTCTTGAAGGTTCTAACTTCGTCCTTTTCTCCTTGGGCACATGTATGTAAACTGGACAACCAAAGATTTGGAGGCGACCCACTTCTGGTCTTACTCCTGTAAAGGCTTCTTCAAGAGTCATGTTCTTCACTATCTTATGTGGGCATCTGTTCTATACATATACAACTGTTCTGGATGCTTCTGCCCATAAGAACATGGGTAAACTCTGGTCATGAATCATGGCTTTGGTTGCCTCCACATTCGTTCCGTTCTTTCTTTCAACAACCCCGTTTTGTTGGGGATTGTAGGGAACTGTAAGCTCCCTCTTAATTCCCGCTTCTTTGCAGAAATCATTGAATTCCATAGATGTATATTCGCCACCATTATCTGATCTTAAAATCTTGATCCTCTTCCTTGACAAATTCTCGACTTGTGCTTTGAACTCCTTGAATTTACTAAGTACTTCCTCGGATTCCTTGGTCTTAAGAAGGTAGATCGAAGTCCTCTGTGAGTAGTCATCAATGAAGGTCACATAGTGTAATGATATCCTCCTAATGAGGCAATTGTCATTGGGCCACACAATTCGGAGTGCACTAGATCCAAGATTTCTTTGGATCTTCTCTCACTATTAGGGAAGGATTTCTTGGCATTCTTGCCAAGTGCACATCCTCTACATGTTTTATCATGGTCTACCTACAGCACTGGTATACCTGTAACTATGTTCTTCACTGCTAGGAGAGCTCTGTAATTTGGATGAGCTAGACTTTTGTGCTGTAGCCCACCCATACTTGTAGAGTCATGGACTAGGGATTGGACTGGTAGAGTGTTCAGTTGATACAAGCTCTCCTCTCTCATACCAATTACTTTGGCTGTACCCATGCTTGAGTTCTTCTCCTAAGCAAGTATGTTTCCATCTGAAAATGCTACTTTATATCCTTTGTCTTCTAAGGCTTAGATGGAAACAAGATTTCTTTTCATACTAGGTACATAGAGCACATCACTTAAGTGTAGAGTATCATTAGTCTCTAGCTGAAGGGAGGTAGCCCCAGATCCCTTCACAGTGTAGTTGGCATCATCTCCAAGTACAACACGAAGATGAGAATCTTTCTCAACTACTTTTGAGAGATTTTCTTTATATCCTGTCATGTGTCTAGATGCACCACTATCTATGAGCCAAGTATCACTAGTGGTGGGAACCATACCTGATAAAGCTGATATGAAGAAGAATTCTGTACGATCTTCATTCTTTTGTTTCTTGTGATGATGATCTTCCTCCACATCAGCAGTTGAAGCTTCATGCTTCCTTTTGTGAGAACTTCGACAGCTATAGGCATAATGGCCATGTTTCTTGCACCTGTAGCATTGGATCTAAGATAGATCCTTCTTTTGTTTCTTCTGATCTGGGGGAGGACTTGACCTCTTATCTTGATGCTTGTGAATGTACGGCTTCCTTCCCCTTCCCTTGCTCTTCTTGGCATGAGATACGAATGCTTGATTTTCCTCAGGTTGAGTATCATGAAGTCTTTGGCGTGCTGCAATTCTGGTTTCTTCTTGAGTGCAATTTGCCCATAGTTTATGAAATTTGGGCAACTTGGTTCGACCACTTATAGTTTGGATGAAAGACTCCCAAGATGGTGGGAGACCATTTAAGGTGATCATGACAAGATCCTTTTCTTCAATATTGTCTCCACTGGACTTTAGCTTGTCCCAAAGCTCGGTGATCCTCATGAAATATGAGGCAATGTTCTCAGACTTTGCCATCTTCATATTCGATAGTTGTTTCCTCAATGTGAGAGTCACATTGATGCTACTGTGTTCAAATAGCTTCTTTAGGGTTTTGAACATCCTTCTTACCGTCGACTTTTCTGAGATCTGAGGAACCAAGTGATCTCTAACCGAGTCCACTAATATCCCCCTTGCTTGGCATCATCGTTTCTCCAGCGAGGTTTGTCTTCTTCAGCTTCTAGTTCTGGGACCTTTGCCTTTACTAACTGTAATAGGTCATTTTCTTCTAGTAGTAGAAGAACCCTAGACTTCTAGGGGATGAAATTGGAAGCCCCTTCCAAACGATCTTCAACCTTCATGCTGATCATCTTGACTGTAGATTTGGATCTGAGACCCCAGCAGAAGCTAGGTCAAAAATGAAAGTTGGATTTTTGGAAAACTGACTCCACAAGTAAATGCGCCCTAGAGAGGCGAGTTGAGTAGAGGTAGAGTCGAGCCAAAACTGTGGAGAAAGTAGTTCGAAACTGGAAACCCTAATTTCTGATGCAGATGTAGAATTAGGTCAAAATTGAAACTTCTCATAATTGAATTCTGTCTTCACCAAAACCATACTCAACCTTGAATATCGAGAAAGCAAGTCTGTACCTATCATTGGCAATGATTGCTAGCTGCTCCAGGACTCTAAACATCTCTGCACTAGCTGGATCTGTCACTTGCATTGTCCCATGTTCTAGAGAAACCAATGGGAAGTGAGTGAGCATGTCCATCATTGCATACCTAGAACCTGTGCTCTCCACCTTGGGTAGACTTGTGATGTACTCTAACAACCTGCTCTCTCTTCTTGACCCTGAAATGGTCGAAGGATGCATTAATGTTGTTGAATGAGCAGGTCCCAACCTGTTTTCTTGACCAGGCACAACGTCCACAGAGTCTCTCAATGCAAACCCATCTCACATCTGCCCGTAGATGATGAAGTCACTTGGGTATGATGATGAATAATGGTAATCAAACCTTTGAAAGCATTATATAACTCCCCTAAATAGCCCGATCCCACTGTTATCCTCATTTTACTCCTCGTAAAGCCACCTCTAACTGTATAATAGGGGAATAAAAAAAATGGGGACATTACAGAAAAATAACATTCAATAGGTAGAGACACCACACCACAGAAGTATGGCCAACACCCAAGGTGGATGCCTTAAATATTTATATGAAGAATGTTACAATAACACAAGGGAGTTCAGGTAAGCTACGTATGTCTCTTTTACACATGTTCAAATAATCCAAGGCACAATTGCCTATTGCCATATTACTGCCACAATCTAACCCTAGTAGCATCTATGGATCTTCCTCTTGTAGTTCCCTTTCCTCACTTATAATAGTCTCAGTCTAGCTCTACCATGCCTTAGACACTTGCCAAGTTGTCTAAGTCCTCCATGGAGACTACCCGGGACTCAACCAACATCCAAGTTGTTCATTTTGCTAAAACCTAGATTTAACAGTTCATAACTCCTTGTCCCACCTTGTTTTCTGCTCCTTGTGTATAAATGAATGCCTTCGCACCTATTTGTGTCCTTCTTATATAAATGGTAGGTGCCTTATTGTTTCCTTCTTCTAAGGTGCCAAACTACATACTCCATGCCCAAGTGAACCCAAATGTCAAATGCACTCCACTCTGTTCACCAAGTCTTGAAATGCTCAACCTCTTGTGTCCACGTTCAAATCAGATTGTGCAATATTTCCTATTAGACCTCATATTGTATGAGTATCCACACTGGGTTGTTTCTGGTACCTTTGGAGCATCTGGAGGGATGGGGTGTCTGCATCTTCATGGAGCTTCTTCTCCTCTTCACGATTGTGTATTTGATGAAGATTTTTGGTGGAGACTCACTACTCTATTGTGGTGGTCTAGGTGGATGATTTTCTTGCGGTTGGATGTTACCTTCATACACTTGCGTCGTTGCCGGGGATAAATCCTTTTATTCCTGGAATACGACTTTGTTTTCTCTTTTTTTTTTTTTTCTTTGATGATTTTTTAAATTAGTTTTTAAGTTTTCATCTGGTGACTCCACTAACCTTTTTTCTTTTTCATAGTTTACAAAAGAAAAGCAAAAAAATATTTTTTGTGAGAAAGTTTTAAATGCATATTTTTTCTTCTCACGTGGCGACTGCATTGAAGGGATACAACCCTATTATCTCATAAACTTGTGAAGTTTTGTTGTGTGTAGATGAGTCCATGCAACATATTAAAACCTTTAAATCTCATCAATTGACAACTCCACCTGTTCAGTACAAGGTTCAATTGTTATTTCAAATGCATACTATTAATTTCTGATATGGATGAATTAAGGGAGCAGTGTGGTGCCTGAATAACCGGGTTTTTTAATCCTATCGATTTCTCCAACATCTCGGGTTTTCCTAACTTTGGTCATGATGTGGGGATGTATATAAATGGCTTCTAGTCTTTCATGGTAATTATGGTGATTTGGCCATCTGGCATATCAAGTCTTTCCTTCAATTGTTGGTTGACTCCAATGTTCTTTATGAGGACATTATGATGGAAATGTTTGCTGGTACTTTTCAGGGAGATGCTGGTTGTTGGTTCTATCAGGGCCTTCCTAAAAAATGTATAACCTCCTTTCCAAGTTTCCTTTGGATGTTTTTAGAGTAGTGGCATGATGGTAGGGGTAGTATCAATGGTTTGAAAAAATTCCTTGAAAAGATCTTTACCTTCTACCTATCTGGGACAGAGTATCACATGGAAACATATGATGGACCTTTTTCCATGATTGAAGACTTGGAATCTTTTCTTGAACATTTAAGTGAAGAGGAGATCCATGATACTCCCATTGAAGAACTTCCTCATGTTGTCATAGACAACGTCGAATGTGTGGAAGTCCCTCTAAGTTATTTAAAAAAGAAAGAGATTAACCGACTTATTAAAGAATATGAGGTCTCTCTCAATACACAACAGGATTTTTAAGATGGGCACATCCATGACAATCCCGTTGAAGAGTTTCTCGAAGAACCCTTATTTGGAGACATTGTTGAAAACCATCCTCATATTATTTTAACATAAAATATCGAAGATTTGGTAAAGCTAGAGGAACCTAATGAGCAACACATCCCAAGTGATCCCATTGAATATGTTCATAAAGGTTCCTAGATTGAAGATATTGTTGAAGATCCTCGTCATGATACCATAATAGAAACTATTGAAAATTTGGAGTGTTCTCATGATTATTTCATTGATCATGATCACAGTTTTTCTCCATATTTACCTCAAGAAGAAACCATTACAGAAGCCTATAAAAAAACTTATGATAAGATCTGTATGGTGTGTGATGACACTAGCCCTTGTTCTCCACATGTTGATGAAGGTTTGGAAAGTTTACTGCCTTGTAACATTTTTAAAACCAAATTTTCTGAAGAAGATTGTTATCAACACGAGGAAGACATGGATAGCCGGGAGCATGATGCCATGGATGAAGACTCCCTCACATCTGACATGGATGGGTATGATGACTATTGGAAATTCATTGGAAATCCCATTTACGATATGTCCAGAGAAGGGAGTGCTTATTCAAAATCTTTTGGAGGTTTTATTGAAAATCCCATCTATGACATGTCCGCAGAAGGGAGTCTTCACTTAGAAACTTGGGGAGTTCTCGGTATGGAAGAGGAGCAATCAAAGTTTTCTTACGATCATTCAGAGCCTTATCATCCCAAATCTTACAGAAGTATTAACAATAAGGACTTTGAGAGGCAATGCATCGAAGAGTCAAATTTGATACAACTGATGGAGGGTCAACCCGAGCCTGCATTTTCTGATTTAGAGGTGCCTTATGATTTAGAGTAGCCTGGGGCTTACATAGAGAGTTATCATTCGACATTCTCTTTTGATATATGTGATGGAGTTGTTGACCTGCTTCATCATGCAAATGTGTACATTAGCCCTATCCAACCTTTGACAGAAGAAGCCTGCGGAAGCTCATGCCAGTTTGGGAAGCAATTTGATGAAGTGTTATATGGTTATGATCTCCCATCTAGCCCACCCATCCTGAATATCCATGCAGGTTTGCACTTTCTAAAAAATATGTCCTTGCTTTGGCTGGTAACCAAAGACAAAGGAACAAATTTAAATTTTTATAAAATGTTAAGGTGGTTGCATTGGATTTTTCATTTTACTTAACGTTTTGACTATGTTATGCTTAGAGTAGCAGAATAAGCTCCTTAAAGTGAGCATTTACTTTTTGCATTTCATTTTGTACTTAGGAATAATAATTTTTTTCTTTGGTTAAAGTTTTGTTTTTCCATTTACTTTCTAATAAAGCAACTTAATGGTTAATTGTAAAAATGTAAAAAGTCATAAAAGTGTGGCTAGGAGGTTGTTTTTGCCATGGGGGTGTTCATTTTCTAACTCAGAGCACCCACTTAACCCCTAGACCCACTTTCCTAAGTTTTTGAGTATTTATTTAACCCCAAAATTAATAATTACTCAGAGAACCCAAAAAACCCCCAAAAAATGAAATATTAAAAAATTCGGCAATTCAAAAATAAAGGATAATTGCCCAAAAATAATTTTATGACTTGGAAAATCATTTTGGCAAGTACCCGGGCAAGGGGGACAAGCTGGATGTTGCCATTTAAGTGAGTTTTTGGGGTTTGGAACTTTCCTCCTCAAGAGGGGTGCAACTCTCCATGTGGGGAGGCAAGCTAAGTTGGGAAATCTTCTATGCTTTGGGAAAAAACAATTGCTTGGGCAAGTGCTTCCTCGAGGGAGTGATGTTGCCACTTCCCACTCCCTTGCCAACCCATTGGGAGCTAGCAGATCCTTGAGGAGATGCGCCCCCCCTCTCCTTACTAGTTTTCTAGTTAAGCAGGCAACCCTTCTTCATTTCGGACGGATGATTTGGGCATTGAACCTCTGCTCCTGTATGTTATAATTTTGTTATCATTGTGAAATAAAGTGAAGGCTTTGGAGGCATACTTGTGTCGGGCATCAGTGTGTGGTGATTTCTTGCGTTCTATGAGGTATAACAGTATCGGTTTCTTGCTGCATTCTTTGTTGTTCTAACCCGTCTTTGAAGGATTAATGATAATTGGTAGAAGAGGAGAAATAAGTAGTTTCTTATTTGTTTCTATGAGTTATTTATGTGAGTAGATCTTAAATTTGTATGTTTTATTTGTTTGTATGCATACTCTCTAATCTTTTGCATAAATACTCCTAGATATAACGCTTTGGTGTAGTCATTTCTCAAACTGTGCAGGGATATCCAGCGTAAAGGAGTGTTGGTTCTTGTTTGATTCCATCATACCTTTGCGTTCGTTTGAAGAAGACCTAAATCCCTCCGCTCTCCACTTGAAAAAACTCCATTGGCCAAGCTTCCAAGCTCTGGGGCATTTTGCTTCTCCTTTCTTTCCGTCACATAAAACTTCAAATTTTTAGTTACTAGTTCTTATTGCATATTTAAATCTCATTAAAATATTGGAAAATATCTTAGCTTTCTGATTTACATATGCACATTTAAAGATTCAGATCTGATTATTAAAGTAGTTTTACAAGATTTAATCATAAGCAAGTACTAGTTTAATATCTAGAATTTTTCTATCTTTAAAGTACTTGAACTTTTGGTCAATTTTTCTTTTATGTTTTAAAATAATTATCTAGCATATTTGATCAAAGTTTGTTCGCTGTTTTGCAGCAGAAATTGATCGAACAAAGAGACACTCTTGGGGAATTTTGAAGATCCAAATCAAACCGGAGACTCCTCTTCTCATACTTCTCTCATTGGCTATTTCTATAAAGCACTTGTATTGTAAAAACTTGTGTTTCCTATTCTACAAAAGAGCACAAGTATTTCCTATTTCTATATCATTGTAAAAAAGAGAAGCAAGTGGGCGGCCAAGTGCCCACATCCCATCCCTCGAGGGGGATTCACACTATTTCACTTTTTTCATTTTTTTTAGTTTTCTTTAATTTTTTCAATTTCTTTTAAGTTTATTAAGTAAAATTAATCAATCCGGCTGTGTTCTCGGTAATGAGATTTAAAAAATTCACACTTAGTTCTTAAACAAACTTAAAATATACAAGACTTCATTCCCCGTATGTTCTTGTGACCAATGAAGGCCTTAGGCTGGATTGGTGGGACAATCAGAAAGGGATTGAAGTGACTAGTAATTAGTGGAATTCTTCAATTAATCCCTACAAGTGAAAATCCGACACTTCATGCGATTTTACCCGGTTGTGGGGAAATTTTGCAAGTGGAGCGGGAACCATTAGAAAGTGACCGTGTGGCACTGTTTGGCTACACCCTTGTTTGGTGTAGTGTTGAACACAGCCACGTGATTCCATCTAGCCCACATGTCATTATGAGAGCCACTCCTTGGTAAATCCGGACACATTCTTCCTACCCTCGGGTATATCTGGAATACCATTTTCCCATAATAATTAAGATTATTATCACATTCATAATAAAACTTACCAAGAATTGACCCACTCCCTAATTACTCATTTAATAATTCTAAAACTGACCAACTAAGACAATTGCAATACTTCTCAAGACTTCACTAGCAACCCCTTTACACAAGCACTCCATTAGCACTGGTCTATCTAGCAATCTTATTTATTTTTATGCTTAAGTTAATTAATGTGTTGTGTGGGATGTTATCTGATATGCTAGTCACTTAAACTATTTGCAGTTTATCTTAGTTTCAAAGCTTTATTTTATCTCATCTCTTAGACTAATTGTTATATTTTTATAGATCAAATACCATAGTTTATTTTACTAGTGACTACCCCCCTTGGCCTCGCTAGGAGACAGCCTAGACGGAGGAGTCAAGATCAAGTGACAACACTTGACTCTTTCTTGCCTCCAAGGTCGCACCCAGTGGCTTGAGGATTTTTGCCACGCAACCCGAGGTGCGAATTAGGTGGAAACACATCCAATACTTTATTTGTTGACGGTTTGAGGTGGTTACATGGCACATTCTTCTAGGGAACACCTCTCCTATGTGGTCATGCACTTGCTTGTAACTTCGTATTTGATAATGATCCAATTATTATTGTGGGTTTTTCCCTTCAAGAGTATCTTTGTATTCATTTTGACTTGGCTAAAGCCGACTTGACAGTGGGGTCATAGTTAAATATTTAGAATGTTTATCTTTCCTTTCTTTTGCACAAACACAAGAAAGGTTTTGTTACTTCAATGGTCGCAGATACACATGTATATTTATAACTGTGTTTCCATATTTCTTTTACAGTAGTTATTTTGTCTTCTTTATTTTCCAAAAGGTTCGGCTAGGTGCAATAACTTATCACAGTTACTTGATTTAGGGTAATATTTAGATGTTCTTAGGGATTGTTTATTCTGGTATTCTTGTATATTCTTGTAATAAGATTGCACTTATTACTTAGAATAATGTAAACTTTATTATTTACTTATAGTTTCAATGGATTTACATTTGTAATATTTGTGGCTCTACTCCTAGGTTTATTTATATAAACAATTAGTACAGAGTAGGCTAAAATTAATTTAATAGACAAATGGCATATAAAATAAACTCTTTCGTTTACTACGATCTCCATGCATTCAACAATTTATAAATCTTCATAAAATGAAAAAATAATCTGATATCACATTCTAAATAAAGTATCAAAAGATAATGTATAGAATTTTGCTATCTTTCTTATGAATAACTCTAAATAGAAAACACTTTCATAATGTCTCATTTCTAATCACCATCGATTTCAATCTTAGCTACATTCTTATTATTTAATACAACAGTAGAATGCAAGTGAAGAAAATAAATGACATTAACATGAAAATTTCCATTCACACCTTCTGTCAAACACTTGAATATCTAGGGTTTTTGATTAAAAATTTACTCATAAACTTGAAATAAAAACCACCACTTCAAGATCTTCTCAAATACTGAGGTATCAATCATACACATGAGACACAGATGTTTTTGGTCAACAGACTGGGCAAAATCCCAACTCTGGGGAAAACGTTAGAAGAAGAAATTTTTATTGAGAAGAATACTGAGAAATTTTTCCTTCAACACATGAATTAATTCCTTCAACTCTCACTGAAAAAATTCACCCAAACTGAAACAACAACAAAATACCTCGAAATTCGTCCCAATTTACAGTTGTATGGCCCCCACACGTGCGCTGTATGGTTGTACTTTTCTGCTGTACTTCTTGCCTCGAAAATTGTTCCACATGTGCTTGCAATTAATGCAGCTGTATGACCTGTCAGTATGCAATAAATGTGACAACACTGCCTTGGGATTCTTGCCACAGATTGCTGTCAGACTGTTGTTGTATGGTCACCTTCTGGTTGTCTTGGGAAATGTGCTGCTCGCCTTGGGAATCGTGCCACTGCTCTAGGGTATCTCTTCTCTCTCCTCAATCTTCTTCTTCCTCTCTTTTCATTAATGGTGTTTTCAATTTGTCCTTTCTCTCTGTTTTATACTTTAAAAATTGTAGCCACCTAATCTAGGGTTGAGATACATTTACAAAATCAAGGGCCATCATTTAATGCACTCACATTTAATAATTAATTCACTTTAATTATTAAATAAACACTTAAGTGAGACCCATTTTATAAAGTATGAAACATCACTTTATTTATATAACATTCACTTATTACATAAATATACAAGGACAAACACCACACCAAAATATGAGTGAGGACCTTTAGAGTTAACTTTCAATAGCAAGTATTGAATCTATCTTTTTTAATCAAAGAAAATAATTACAGGAGGTCAAATAACTTATTCATTCTTCGGAAAGAGCTTCTAACAAAACAAAAGGGCAGTCCTGAACCACCTAACTGTAGACCAAGTAGACTTTAATTTCTCTGTCCTTCTAGGCACCCCCAATCCAGGCCATAATCCCTCTAGGGTTAAAGCTACTAAGGTAGTTTTCTAGTTAATCTCTCAGTTTTCAATATGATCTGGACGATTACAGTTCTTAGTAACTAGAAGATGCACCTTATGGTTCCACACCTTACACTTTTTCATGCTCATAACAATGGGCAACCTCAAAGTCTTATAGTCGTTGTTACTACAATAGTTCAAGATTTCCTTTTACCAGTTCTCTATCGGTTCAACACAGGCAAAACCCTTTACCTCAAAGCACCTCCAGTGCTTCACTCTATGGTGATAGAGATTTTTTTTTTCTTGAACTTGACTAGATTGGAACTCAGGTCTTTTGCTCTTGAAAATACCCAACCTTTGGCTTTTCTGTCATTCATCATGAGTCTCTTGATTTTCTGGAGTGTTGAGGTGAATGTCTTGACTTTTTGTAGTGTTGAGGTGAATGTCTTGACTTTTTGGAGTGTTGAGGTTGCTTGTAGTTGTGTAAGTCTCTCTCTATTTCTTTTGCATAAGGGAAAAAATGTAACCATTTTTGGGATTCTGCTCTCTTTTGGATTGTAGAGATTCTATTTTGAGAAAATTTATTTATGTGCAATGTGAGTGTGACACCTCACACTATTTGCCAGGCTTTGGGAATGTTTTAATACTACAGTTTGTTGCTGCTGCAACCACTACCACAATTTTTTTATGATTTTAGGGCCCCTTCTTAGATTTTTTAGCTTCTAGCCTTTCTTAGACTACTTTTTGCTCCTTGAAGTTTCTTGCCATGACTTAGTAGTAGACAGTTTGTCTTCTTGCATAGCTGCTGCACTAGGAGGACTGCTTCAAAGAAAATCATAATTCTACATGGGGTCATATTTAATTGATTGTATCTTATGCGTGTACCCATTCCCTAAACTAAATTGTATCTGGAGTGAAACCAAGACACCCATCTATACTGCATACCAGATCCTTTGGTCCCACAAGTTCCACAGCTTCTAGAAGCTTATTTGTGAGGAATTTCTGATGCCTTTGCACTAGTTGATCTTTCTTGAGTAGTGCAAGTGTATGCCGTGGGTGCACTAGAGGTTATAGGTGAGTACGCAGACTATTTTTTCTCTGAAGAGGGCACCTATCTTAGAATGTACAGAGGAACCAAAGCCCCATCCCTACTGCCTAGGTATGCCACAAATTACATAGTTCATAAGGAGGCAGTAAGACAACTTTTCCTAGATGGATTCAAGAATTTTCTTTTTGATATGAAGAAGGCGGTGTTTCCACCGATGCCTTTCTGTATTGACGGCTACAAGTTCTCAAAGGTAAAGAGTGCGACAGATTTTGTAAAGAATCTAGAAAATTTCCACTTCGGTGAGAAAAGTTTCCATAGGAATAATTCTCGGGGCAAGGTTGCTGCACATTGTGCGCTTGTGAAGGTGAATTTTGAATATTCTGATCATTGGGACAAGGATGAAGAGATGTACCGAAAAGTGTGTAATATGACTGCTTTGAATAAGCAGTTCAGATAGAAAATCACAACCACAGGAGGAAAAGGAAGCAACAACAGTACCGCAGAACAACAACAACAACAGGAAGAAGCTGCTAAGCAACGAGAAGAAGAAACCCAAAAGCTAGTAGAGGAAGCTAAGAAACTGCTAGCTGAAAAAGCTCGAAGACAAAGGGAGGAAGAAGAGCAACTTCAACGGAAAGCCGAAAAGGAAAGACTTCAAAAGGAAGAGAAGGAGAGGCTACAAAAGGAAGCTGAACAAATAGCCGAAGAATTAAGAAAGAAAGAACAGGAAGATAAAGACAGAGAGAGTATGGAACAGGAAGATAAAGACAGAGAGAGTATGGAACAGGATAATGCTCAGGATAATTCAGCAGATCCTCCCTCTGCATCCATTGACACAATAATAGGAGGTCATCTCCCTCTTGCAGAGTTAGGATTAGTGCCTTTTACCCCGTCTAGGAATCATGTAGTAGCATGTCTGGATAAGGTAGTCTTCGACCCAAAAAGGAAAACCATTGTTCGGAGGTCGGAGAAGAGACTAAAGGTCGGTACCCAGCTTGAGGTAGTAACGGTGACTGAGAGAGCTGTCATGAAAGGTACTGACGAAGATCCAAAAATAATGGCATCAATCAACGTCGCAGCTGCTTAAGTGAATGCCGATAATATTGATAGATTGAAGGAAAATGCAGATCAGTACAAAGAAAAGATGGTAAGAATGAAGGATACTCTGATGAAAGAAAGAGGAGAAGGACGAGAAATGAAGAGAAAACATGAGGCCACTCTTTCATAGTTCGAAAGACTCCAGAAAGCATATCAAGTTTTAGAGGGAGAAAAGAAAGCATTGGAGCTTTCAACTGCAATTATGGAAGGAGAAAAGAGGGACTCTGAAAATAAGATTTCAAAATTAGAGGCGCAGAGATCCGCAGTTGACAGGCAAACAGAAGAGCTAAGGGCCCAAGTAGGAGAGCTGGAGACACGAAACAATTAATTGGAAACTCAGCTTAAAACAACAAATGAAAGACGGCCTGACATCACTCCCTTTCGAGAACAAGGCTTCCTAATTCGGAGGAAAATGTATCAAGTCCAACTAAAGATTGCGGAAGAGGTCTACAAGATCAAGCAAGCAGAATCAAG
The DNA here is from genome assembly GCA_001517045.1 of Pseudotsuga menziesii. Lineage (NCBI taxonomy): Eukaryota > Viridiplantae > Streptophyta > Pinopsida > Pinales > Pinaceae > Pseudotsuga > Pseudotsuga menziesii. The sequence goes on from LPNX011164144.1 coordinate 823,978, forward strand.
ATTGCAAGAAATTTCCGCAATATCAATTGATTTCAGAACAAAGTTACTAGAAGTCGCGGAAAAGGTTTGAGGGAATTTGACTTGGATGGAAGCTAATGACGTATTTCTTGAACACTTGCTGCAAAAGACCGCAGAAGTTTTGATAATAGAATTAGAACTTCTAGAGTTCAACAACAGGTTTGCTTTGAGATTGACAACTGGGGTTGAAAAGACATTGGAAAGGTGCGTGGATTTTTTTCAAGAGTATGCATGAGGATGAATTAAGTATACAATAGATTGAAGTCATCACTGAAAAGGCAGTAAAAGACTGGATTGCAAAGGCCTCAGTCAACAATTGTCTCCTGGAAGACTTATATCGGGTAACCCCACCCAAAATGGCAGATATATAGTCACAACGTGCTGTCCATGAAGTGACTATAAGGTTACTGGAGCCTTTAGTCTACAAGACTATTGCCACAGAAGCTGATGCGTGGGATGACTTCATCAAAGGAGAAGCTGGGCCCTCTTGAGTTTTGTTTTATTCACATGTGGCATTTTTGTAAATTATCTTATCTTATTTACATTTTCCTAGTGCAAGTCACTAGAGGACGAATTTTGTAATTCGAAGACTCAAGGAAGCCCAAAAGTCATTTGTAAAATGTATAAATAGGAGTAGAATAGAGATTAGAGAGGACTTTTCACTAGCGCATAGATGCTGAAGTTATTTGTATGAGAACTATTTCTTTTATAAATAAATGAGAACCAATTTTGCTGGAGGAAGGATTGTACAAGTTTCAAGTGGATTGTGTGGATTGCTAATGCTGAACTACTTCTTATTTAGCTGCTATACAACTGTGAGATCGTTCTAACTTGATGAACTACTTTTGCAATGATGAATGATTTTAGTTTATGTTAGAAATCTTGTGCATATGAATGAGTAATGAATGTTTTAACAAAATGAAGCTATCTTTGTTTATACTTCCTGTTGTGATTATGTATGTAGAATTTGAACAACTACCTATAGGATTCCATATGCAACATTACAACACATTACTCTGTTAGATATAATTTCTGCTCCCCTAGCGATAGGTTAGATAGGTAGTTTAGAATAGATTACATTAGTTTTGAAGTGATTGAGGGGCAAGAGAGATAAGATAGGAGGTAATAACCTACGCATCACGAGTTGAGGCTTTTGCTCATCCATCACTTGCATTTAGTTTAGGCACTTGCATTTCATCCTAAAACTTAAAATCACATAAACAGTGGCTCGGGCCGCAATCGGTAAAACAGACTTAAAACGTCCTTTTAATTCTACGGTAGTCGGGCCGCTAACCGGCCGGATTCCCCATACCAAACAGTAAACAATCTAATTGGGAACGATTATTGGGGAGAATCCCTACTGTCGGTACTTGCGATTTTTTCGGGCATCAACACAGTTTTATGTTATCTAAAATGTGAAGTATAATTTCCAAGTTTATGTTTAGTTTCCTAAGTTAGACTTATCCTCTAGTGAGAGAAGGCCTCTCATATTTTGGTGCTAACCTTTTGATTTATGTGGAATATAATTTAAAATAAAAACAACATATTTACAATTACACCAGTAATAACTAACCATGGTGTTCATCTTCCACTACTTTATACAAACTTAAATCATTATGTTATTTCAAAATCAACTTAGAAGGTGAGACATCGAGATATTATTTCCCCTCTCCCTTAAAACAACACCGTCCTCGGTGTTCATGGAGCGATTTTCAGCTTTGGAACATGAATGGATATGCGTCCCTCCTAGCATCTTCCATTTCCCAAGTAGCCTCCTCAAAACCAAAGTGCTTCAATTGCACCTTTATCTGAGCGGTGACTCGATTCTAGAGCAATTTTTTTTCCTGTCCAGTATACAAAGAGGTTCTGGCGGAAATTCTCCTTCTGGTTCACTTGAATCACATTCCAGTCAATAACATGCTTAGAATCATGAATATATTTCTTCAACAAGGAATCATGAAGCACATTATGTACTTAAATATTCATTGGTAAAGCAAGCTAAATAGGCCATAGGCCTTATTTTTGCTAATATCTGAAATGGTCCGCAATATCTAGGCCCTAGGGTGCTAATTTTGTGCACTTCCCCAGTCTTAAAGAACTTTTTGCTTTTACTTTCAGATAAATGTGATCTTCCATCTGAAATCCTTTTGTTTTCTTTTCAAATCTGTGTAACTCTTTTGCCTATCCTGGGCTTCTTTCAGATTTTGTTTAACTTTAATTACCACCTGTTCCATTTCCTTAAGCATATCTGGTCCATGCATGATTTTCTTTATTGGATTGTCCCAAGTTATTGGTGTGTTGCACTTTCTGCCATATAGAATTTTGAAAAGGCTCATTTTTCGCTGATGCTTGGTATTCGTTATTGCAGACAAGTTCTACCAAGTGTAAGTAGTCCTCCCATTGTGTGGGATTGTGGATCTGATTGGTCCATTTCGTTTGACCGTCAGTGTGAGGGTGGTGAGTTGTGCTAAAAGTCAGCTGTGTATCTAAACCGGTGAACAATGTCTCCCAAAAATTTGATGTCAGCTTTGCATACAGATCTGAAATAATGGCTTTTGGTACTCGGTGTAAAATGAACACCTTTTTAAGAATATATCAACAATATTTATTTCCTTAAATGTAGATTTAATAAGACTAAAGTGGGCATCTTTGGTCAATTTATCTAGCACTACCATAATTGCATGATGTTGTTTCCTAACTTTAGGTAAATCAGTGATAAAAATCATAGTAATGACTTCCCATTTCCATTCTGGAATTGGTAAAGGCTGCAATAAACCAGCAGGATGCTAATGTTCATCTTTAACCTGTTGACATTCTAGTCATTTTGCAATATATTCAACAATATCAGTTTTCATTCCAGGCTAGTAATATTGTTTTCTAATTGTAGAAATCATTTTTTAGTATCTATGATGTTCTGACTGTTAGAGACAATGGCTCACTGAGAGGGAGGGGGTTGAATCGGTGAGCTTGAACTTACTTCAATTTTAACTTCTTCAAACTCTAAAACTTAAGTCATCATTTCACATTCAATTCAACATCATATTCATCAATAGACTATGCTTCAATAATCAACTCATTCATCAAATAAAACACATAATCATCAACTCATTGCACAATAGACACATAATATTTGTAATATTTTTGTATTTCAAACGACTACGACCGTGATGGCAATTCAACACCTATTGAAACAAAGAGCTCCAACTCCTTATCTAGGACCCTGCCTAGTTTTTCTTAGATCCTACTAAGAAAGGGATACAAGTCCCTGCTTGTATTTGCAAGTACATTTCAGTACAAGACCCTGCTTATACATATTAACATACATTACAACTCTGTCCGAAAGACATCATTCTATTCATACAACATTTCATACAGTCTTTATTGTCTCAGCATATCTCTGTCCATATCATCATTTTGTCTTCTGCTGAAGGTATCACTGCCACCTCATCACTATCATCATTTATCACTGGTCATGTCTTCTTGTCACTAGGATGTTTCTTCAAGCCACTCTTCATTATACTTAGAGTTAGACTGTGTATTGACTGAGAGGAAGAGCCCAATACAAATCCAAACTTGGTCTGTCAATACTAGAGCTGTCATCCACTCACCAAGTAAGGGCTGTCATCTTCTTAAGTTGTGCATCAACCTTGCTCTATGTGTCACTCTAACTGTGTATCATCCTTGTACTTCATCAATAGCTTCTAAGGCTGTCATCATGGACTGTCATCTTCATTCTTAGGCCTCGTCATCAACATGTCATCTTCTAGGGCTATTTGGGACTGTGTAAATGCTTAGGAAGAGCCCCCAAACACTGTCCTCACTAGGACTGTGTAGATGCTGAGAAGAGTGTCCAAGTCAAGCTAACCTGAGAATGAACTCAAGCACTATCAACTTCACTGTGCATTACACTGTGGATTCCATCATAATTGGTTTGTGTATGTTTTGGAAGAAGCCCAAAAAAAACAGACTGTGTATAGTCTTCAAGTAGCAAAACTTCGGGACTGTTGATCACTTCAAGAGCTCGGGCTTAGGGCTGTCAACTTCTCCCTTCAAACTTGGATAGGCTTGCATTGTGTATAAACTACCAAACTCAGACTTGTGTATATGCTATCAATATTTCGGTAGTTTGTCTGAGGAAGAAACCACCCACAGTATCAAACTCGGGACTTGGACTGATGCATTCCTGTGATAAGACTGACTCCCTCAAATGTTGACAGGCTGAAAACCCTTCAATTGCTGATAAACATCTCCTCCAAACAGGCTGCTCCTCAAAACTCAGACTGTGTTAAGGTGTAGAGAGGCTGCTGCTCAAAACCGTGATAGAAAATGACCTTCACAAATTCACCTTTACTGCTGCTACTATATCTTCCTGTGGCTGTCCTCAGACTGCTCCTTTTTTCCACCCGAAATTTAGAGCCGATTCACGCTTCTTTTTCACTCCTCAGAATAAAACAAAAACGTGGTATTTATATTGTTTTCTCATAAAATTTATGGAGCCGACATTCATCATAATTTTTTATTTTATGCTTTTACTGAGCCGACTTGTCTCTATTAATTTTTTTAATTATAAAAATCCTTTTGGAGAGTATTAATGGGCCGCCCTGCCTTGGTTCTAAGGTTCTTCTTCCATCTTTTACTGGGACCAACCTGGTATATTAATATTCTAATTCAAATAAAATTTTTATCCTGATTTTCAATGGACTTCTTCTTATGGCCTTGGGCTTTCAAAGCATCCAAGCGGGCCCAAGCCTTTATATGCACTATAACCTTCTTCAAGGGTTCCATAACCCCAACAAGTCACAAATGACCACAGAATGACAAAATGGGTCATTTGGCCATGCCCCATGTCATCACTTCAACCTTTGTCATTAATGTTGTCATCAATGACAATCATATTCATCAATCTTCCCCTTTGTCATTGATGGAAACCCGATTCTTCTCCTCCTTTGACATTAATGACAAAGGGCCAATTAGCCATTTAAGGCTTCACAATAGCCAATTTTTCTGTTTATAGCTTTGAATGCATCATTTTAACGTCTGATCTGAGCTTTGGATCATCTTCAAATTCCACATAAGTGCTCCCCCTTTCAAATAGGCTGCTTGAACTGCTGAGATTTTGCTCTCATCATTTGTCATCTTCATATTTTCATAAGTATAGACAACTCCCCCTATCTGATATGCTGCTTCAACATCATCAGGGTTTTGTCTAGTAAATTCATAAATGGCAGTATGAAATCACTGCATATTATTCTTGCTCCCCCCATCAAGTGTACTGCTGTAGCTGCGTAGAACAAACTCCCCCTTTGACTGAGTTGGGTGTGTTTCTTGTGTTTCTTTGAGATCATCTTTGTACCTTGCTATCTTCAATATACATACTGTCCATTTACCATATATTTGCTGCTGTATATCTCAGATTGCTCCTCCTGAGATTTAACCACCTTCATCATAATTCGGACTTTCTTTAATTCTGTTGTGTCAGGCTGTAATTGTCCTTCAAATTTGTCTTTCATATTAATTTCGGATCTTCAGGCTTCAACTACTAGCTTTTGATGTTGCCTCTTCAACAAAAAAAAAAACTTTCCTTTGATCACACTTTTGACTACACTTTTACAAACAGCAGTATCTTGTTGATTATGTGTATGGCCTTCTTATTGCTTTGATTGTCTTTTGATCTTCAAAATAGGATTGAACATTTTATGCATTGGGAAGCTTTCCAAGAGCTATACAACACCACATTTTAAAGGCTGATTCCAACTTTGTATCTATACTGATCTTCCTTGTCTATATTTCTGCTGTACTAAAAAAAATCAGAGGATGCACATGACTTTGAAACAACTCATTTAAGAAGACTTAAGAGCTGTAGTATACCCAAAAATGTTTTCTTCAGGATCTGTGCATTCGAGTGATCAAGGATTTAAGCACATTGACCACCAGTTTTTTTCAGCAATGCTTAAATCATGCGATTCATCTTCATTATCTGTGTCTTCATTATCATCTTCTTTCAGATGGGATACATCAGCGAAAATTCTGTGTCCTTCATATGCTTGGTGACAGTCAGACTCACTAATTTGTTCTTCATTAGTTCCATTGGCAGCCTTCAACTCCTCTTCAAAAGGCTCATAACATTTAGATAAGCTATCATCCTGAGAATCTACATCTGTATCATTAAGACTTTCTCCAGTAACAGAATCTTTATTCTCTCTAGTCTCATCATTTACAAGACCAGGAAGACCTTTGTCTTGGACTTCATGGTTGTATATAAACTGAGAATCAGCTTGCTCTGTCAATGATGAACTGTCAAGCCTGTCTTCAATCTCTATTAAGAACTTTAGGAATACATGTGGTTTTCTTCAAGTTTTCAAGGGATTCTTCCATTCAAGGAGATTTCTTGAAAAGGGTTACCATTGTCAAGGATCACTTCATTAACATCTTGAAGACTTTCAAGGTTGTTCTAGAGTCAACAAATTCTTATCTCATGAGATCAATGCAAACTATTCCTGCTCCCCCTATCATCATGCCAACTATGACCACGATCCTTGGACCTGTTACTTATTTTGGAGCATCCATCATTTTCCCATTGAGTCCATCCTCCAATAATGAACTCGTGGCACACTGAAAGTCTTTGGAAGACTTTAAGTATGGCTTGCCATATGGCAGCCACCTTCACCTTTTGTGCATTGATCTTCAACTTCATTTAGATCCAACAAAATATATTTTCTTACCCATACCTTAGAGTGTCCTTGGCTTAGATTGTTTGTCTTCTGATCTTCAATTTTTCCTTCGTTATACTTCCATGATTCATTAGTTCTCATTGCTGATATATATGATGGGCTCACCCTAGGTTGACTCCTTTGACTTGGGCATTCTTTAGCCTTGTGACCAAAACCACTACATCAGTAGCACCTCATTGTGTGAAAGTTGGCAGCAATATGGCCAAGATGATTACATGTCCAACACCTAACTTTGTCATTCGGGATTCCAACACTTCTTCTTCCATTGGATCTACATTCCATAGCCTTATGACAAAAATTAGAGCAAGAAATACAATAGCCATTAAATATATTTACATACCTAAATGTTTGGCTCCATCTTCGAGTTGTTTTTCTTCTTTCAAATGAATGGCTTTGATGAGTGGGAGTAGCTTCGTGAGGTACTTTTGAATTTTCAACTTCTTTGTTGGCATGTGCAGGTGCATGAACAATCATGCTGGATTCAGCTTCACGAGTTCTGGGGGACCACAAGACTTCTTTCAATTTGTCTTCTTCCTTCTTGAACCCAAGGCCAGACTTGTCAGAGGAAAGCCTTTGGCACTTTAGAATTTCATCCAGGATGACTGAACTTTCATTGAACTTCACATGATCTTTTGACTTATCAATTTTCTTTCTAAGACCAACAATTTCCATTTCAAGTCTCTGATTTTCCTTTTCTTTTTCTTCCAGCTGAAACTTCATAACATCTTTTGTTCTCTTAACGTCCTCCAACTGGACCTTTAGATCAGTATTAACCCATCTTGCTTCTTCAAGTTCTTTAGGATCTACACCAATCTCTTCTTGCTCTTTTGCTAATCCAATCTTTAATTCCTTGATTTCATCATTTTGATCTAGTAGCTTAACTTGCAAGTCTTTGTTCTTGAGTTTTAACTTCATTAGCAAAGCTTTTGTCTCCTTTTTGTATTTTTCAAATGACCTCAACAATTTATTCTCGAGTCTTGTATTGGATCTAAGATCAATATCTGTCAAAGTGCTTGTAAATGCATTATTTGCTTTCAACAAAACTTCTTTTTTATCTTCTATAAGAACAAACTTCATCATCATTACATTCAGAGTTATCATCCATTGAAAAATACTTACCTTCACTTGTATCTGAATCTTGTACCTGCTTTTCATCCTTGACTTCTGCTTTCTTTTCTTTGTCTTGACTCCTCCTTTTGTGTTCTTCTTCTAGCTTGAACCAGAGATCCTTGGCTGAAGTGTACTTTCCAACGCTTTCTTTGATAGGGCTTGAGACTCCATCCATCAATAACTTAAATGCAACTTTATTGTCTTTCTCAATTGCTGCCTTTGTCTTCTTGCTGGGCTGGTTAGGTGGATTAAGCACTATTTCCCAAACACCGAATTGCGTCAAGTAACTTTTCATTTTACTTCTCCATCCAAAATAATCTGATTTTTCCAAGACTAGAACTTCATGGTCAATGAGCTTTGTTGATCCTTCCATATTGTGTCTCCAAATCCTTTCAAGCTTGTTAGGCTTATGTTGAAGGCCCGACTCTGATACCAATTGTTAGACACAATGGCTCACCGAGAGGTGGGGGGTGAATCGGTGAGCTTGAACTTACTTCAATTTTAACTTCTTCAAACTTTAAAACTTAAGTCATCATTTTACATTCAATTCAACATCATATTCATCAATAGACTATGTTTCAATAATCAATTCATTCATCAAATAAAACACATAATCATCAACTCATTGCACAAGAGACACAAATATAATATTTGTAATCTTTTTGTATTTGAAACGACTATGACTGTGATGACAATTCAACACCTACTGAAACAAAGAGCACCAACTCCTTATCTAGGACCTTGCCTAGTTTTTCTTAGATCCTACTAAGAAAGGGATACAAGTCCCTGCTTGTATTTACAAGTACATTTCAGTACAAGACCCTGCTTGTACATATTAACATACATTACAACTCTGTTTGAAAGACATCATTTTATTCATACAACATTTCATACTGACTCCCTGAGTATGGCTTTTTATGAAACTCATCCATAACAATCTGTCTTAAATCTGCTAGATCTGGAATATACAATATATTTTTGAACAATAATAATCCATCCTTAGTAAAATTAAAGTTTCACTATTGCTATCCAAAATTTTCCTGTTGTAAATTCATTCTCATTTCTTCACTAAACTAATGTTCAATGGTTGTTTTCACTCTATCTTTTAAATCAAATTCAAAATTACTAACTACAGTCATGTGAATAAATCTATGTTGCACAAGCTTCCAAAACGCGCAAACGTAGGGAACGTGGGTACGAGTATTGGATACGTCTAGAAGTTTCTCCCAAATTTGCAGGAAACGACAGGGTGGGAACGTCAATAATATATATTAAAGAAATATAAAAAATAAAATAATTAAATAAACATGAGAAGAAAATAAACATTAACACAAACCAGATGACTTAACATATCCCTTGTATTGTGGTTGTAACTAGAACCTCTTAGCAGACGGAAATGACAATAAAATCAAGACTACTATCCACGCCATTGATTATATAAGGTAGACTCTTTCTAAAGTGGGCACTTTTAGAAGTTATAGTCCCTATCTTTGTGGCTATATGTATAGAGCAAGTTTTCATTCTTTTGTCAACTATAATTAAAATGTATTAGAGTATTATATGTTTACAAGACAATCTATGCTAGGGTATTTGCAAAGGTGTATAAATATTCAAATTTAAATTATTATAAAACAAAAATCAAGATAATTTTTATTTAAATGTAATATATGAATTTAGTTTTAAAGCAAGATTTAAAACCATTTCCAATTAGTTAAAAGTTTATTTTTATTCATAAAGTAAATAATAATTATATCAAAATGGGGGTATGACTGTAATGAGGTAGCTCGGTGGAATGGCAAATTATTGGTGGAATGTATCTGCTTGTGATAAGTGAGCAGTTGTTGTGATGTGATATGTGGATGTGATGTCTCTCCCTTTATCAAGTGTCCTGAATAAATTATTTTCTTTTATTTAAAATATAAAAAGTCAAAATAGATTTACATTTATTATTGATTAGCGGTAACTGCATTTCATTGTAGTGATGAGTGAATACTCTAGCAAGCGAAGTAGTCAGAGATCAGTGCACCAACTTGGCAAGGTAGCACAAAAAATACTTTTATTGCAACTTAGTTATCTAGAGAAAACATTTTGAGTCAACCATGTATATGTATGGTCACGAGGAAATAGGAATGTTGTTAGCAACCAACATGGCCATCATAAATGCATGGAAGTTCTTGGTGAAGGAAACACACAAAAAAGTCCCCAAGTTCCCGATTTTAGAGGGTAAAAGTTCCCAATAAGTTCCCAACAATCCGGAACGGTTTCCGCTGGATTGGGAAAGTTTCCTACAAGTTCCCAACTTCCCTGGAACGTCGCAACTTCGGGAACGAGTTTACGAAAAGTCGGGAGCGGTTCCTGTGCTACATAGGAATCAATTGAATATTTCAGCTTAAAGCATGTGCTATTTTATTTTCTTTTTCTTTAATACGCTTAATTCCAAAACCATAGTCGCTTAAAAAGGCTAGCCACCTAGCTTGTCTTGTGTTTAAATTTTCTTGGTCAAACAAATATTTGAGCCCAATATTATCAGTCTTTAACAAGAATCTTTCTCCCAACAAGTAATGTCTCCTCATTTTTAAGGCATAAATTATGGCTACTAACTCCAAATCAGGAGTAGCGTAATTTCTTTTGTATACTTTTAATTTTTTGATTCATAACACACCTCGTGATTGTGTTGCAACAATACCCTTTCTAGCCCTTCTTTACAAGCATTAGTGCATACTGAAATCTCCCCATACAGATCTGCAATCTTTAAAATGGGTGCTATAGATATCAAATTTTTGGAAACTTGTTTAACACTTTTTTGACAAGATGAATTTTACTTCTTTCTTTTGAAGTGAAGTTATGGGGTATGAAATCTTAGAGAAACCCTTTATAATCCTTTTATAATATCTGACAAAACCCATAAAGGATCTTATGGTGATCACATTTTTTGGGGTTTGCCAATTCATTATGGCTTTCACTTTATCTGGGTCTATTGCTATCCCTTTTTTAGAGATAATATGTCCCAAATATTGTATCTGGTGTTAGTTTTTTTGTAGAGCTTATAATCTGATTACTACTTCCAATATAACCCAGATGCATGCGTAATTAAATTCTTAGATCTGATTTTATGAACAACATTACATAAGATCAATTAAATGATAAACTATGCAGCGGAACAAGAAACCAATCACAAAAAGTACACAATAATTCTTACCCTGGAAACCCCAAAGGGGAAAACCAACAAACTAGGGCTTTCATGAAACTCAACCCAAAGAAAAATAAAAGAATGATTACAATATCAGATATTTCACAGATAGAGCAACCTGATGCCTTGGGAGGCATGCCAGATCTCTGGGTCAAACCCACAATCTGCAACGACTGCAAATGCTGCTCTGTAGGAATGCGTCCCTGCTCATACGTGTTCCAAGCTACTTGCTTGGGAAAAGTGTACCCTCTGCTTTGCTCTAAAATCTCTGATGGAATGCGCCCCTTGTCAATCTCTAGAATAAGTGTGCCTCCTCTCACTCACTGAAGAAGTGTGCCCCTGCTTTTTATGTCCTCACAATTGAAGAAGTGCTCCCCTCTTTCTACTCTCTTTGATTGCTCAAGAATTCGTTCCGTCTCTCAATCAATCTTTGAACGAGGCAAGTGTTGATTTCACACTCTCTTTGTGTAATGTGCCCTCTCTCAATCATTGAAGGAAGTGCACCCTCACCACCTTTGCTTCTCTCTGCCCTCACAGTTGAAGAAGTGCACCCTCACTCTCTGAAGTGCGCCCTTTCAAACTCAATCAATCTCTGAATGTTTTCCATCACTCACATGTATCTCACATAATATGAACTTTTACTCTCTGCAAATCCTTTATAATTTATCGATGACTTTTAGGTTAAAAAACCCTAATTTCACTTATGCATGAAAGTTTTACTTCTGCATGTATGTAAAAGTTCCGCATGCAAAAGTTAATTAATTAACTTTTTCTTTGTAAACTAAAAATCACTTGCCTGCAAAAAGTAAAAGCTCAGACATCTCTGCATGCTTCCAACATTGAGGCCATGCAAAGCACTTGTCCCTAGTTACTCGAAAAATCAACATCTGATTTTTATAGAAGTAACACTCATTGAATTTACCGTATAACTTATGACCCCTCAAAATTTGCAAGACTGTTTTTAGATGTTCTTCATGTGCTTCTCAATTTTTGAGTAAATAATTATGTAGTCAATGAAAACAAGTACAAATCTATCCAAACTTTTACTAAAATAACTTTTCATAAGGTGCATGAAAGTTGTTGGTGGGTTAGTAAGGCTGTTAGTGTCCAAACCTTGTTCTAAATGCAGTCTTATGAATGTCTTCGATCCTTATTTGGTGATATCTCGACCTTAATTCAATCTTTGAGAATATTTTGGCTCCCCTGACCTGATTAAACAGGTCATCAAATTTAGGCAATGGTTATTTTTAGTTCCACCAATTTTAGAGTACTCATTTGATAAGGTTCCTTCGAGATAGGTACAACCCTAGGTATAATATCAATAGTAAAATCAATATCCTTTTTAGGGGGAAAACTTGGAATTTCTTCTGGAAATACATTTGTAAACACATGGAGTACTGGATAGTCTTCCATTTTAGGCTTGATCTCTTCTATAGAATTTATTATATTTACATCTATATTGCACAAGTTTCTGGAGCGCGGGTACGTTGGGTGCGCAGACACGAGTATCCGATACGGCTAGAAGCTTCGCCCAAATTTGCAGGAAACATAGTGTTGAGAGCGGCAATAATATACATTGATTTTTTAAAATATATTTAAAAAAATAAAGTTAAAAAAACATAATTGATTAATTTCATAGCTTAAACTTTTTTATCCTCTTAATCCTCTTGGAGTGTCATGGAATTCATTCTTTTTAAATTTGCTCACTCCTCTAGGTCCACATTATACAAATCTCATTGTACGAGTTTGTAAAGTTAGGTTGCATATATGTGTATGAAGCACCAATAGCTTCATAAATCATAAGATTCAATATTTTTCTAATTCCTTGTTCCAATTCCATCTATATTATTGCTCTTAAGAGTGCTTAGTCTTTGGTTGCTTTTGCATTTTTTTATGTTAGCTACTACTTCTAATGTGAATGAACTTGATTGTTTTAAGTTCAACTAACAAACTTTCAAATTTTTTGGTATCTTGAGTTTGATATGGTTTATGATCCTAAATTGCTATATTAGTCAGTATGAATAACGTAAGCTAGCTATAATCATTTCAGATATGAATTAAAGTTGTTCAATATCTTAGTATTGTAAAAGATCCATTTGTATTCACTTAAGTACACTTGCAGCATATATTTTTAGTGTGAATGGATCTAAACATTTAAGAGGTGTGGGCCCTCTTTATTCATATAACCTTGAAAATAAAAAAAATGGCATTATTGATAGATTCAATTGAATTTTTTATTATTGGTGATTTCTTGACACAATAAACTTCAATCATTCAATTGATTTTCGACACTTTTCTTATTATTTTGGCCTCCACATGGTCGGGAGCTTGTAGAAGCTCTCTGTCTGTTGGGAGCTATTGGAAGATCCCAAACAAACAGGGAGCTTCTACAAGCTCCCAATAAAAAGGGCGCGACATAAGCAAGTTCCCGAAAAGCTCCCAAGTTCCCGAAGAAGCTCCCATAAAAAAGGGGACATTTCGTACCAGCTCCCAAGCTCCCAGGAGCTGGGAAACGCCAGGTACAGGTTGCCAAAATCCTGTGAGCGGTACCCGTGCAACTATGGTTTACATCCTTTTCAGGCACACTTCTTTACATCAGGGGAGTTTTGAGGTAAAAAATGGGCCCCAAAACAAAAATTGTATCATTAAAATTCACTTTATAAGAACCAATAGGATTCAAGATGATGATGTCAACCATAAGGGTAAAATTTGTAAAAACAAATGTAGGGAAAAATATAAAACTATTTTTTCTTATCGTATTTTTGGCATATCTCCTTACCGGTTCACCCAAATTTCGAGTTTGGAGACTCGTTGGATGAGGAATTTAATTCCGCATCCAAACCATACTCACACTGCATACTTCCGAGGTACCCACTGTACCCAAAAATGAAAATTTCAATAAATAAAATACGTTTTTTTATTGAAAATTTCTTTTCTTTGGGTGCTATGTGTACCTCAGAAGTATGCAGTGTGGGTATGGTTGGATGCATAATTAAATTCCGCATCCAAAGAGTCCCCAAACTCGAAATTTGGGTGAACCGGTAAGGAGATATGCCAAAAATACGATAAGAAAAAAGTAGTTTTTCTTTTTCCTCTCTAAAATTTAGAACTTTTATTTTATTATTTTCCTCATGAGGCCCATTTTAGACCTCAAAACTCCCCTAATGACCGTAAAGCATATATCTGCCTTACAAAAACATTTCATGGAATGTCGATTACTGTTTAGGGGTTACAATGATCATTTGTACAAGTGAAAGTTTTGTTGAAACAATTTAACACAATTTGTTGCTCCTCTAACAAATCCATTCCTATAAGCACATCGTAAGAACCCAGAGGAAAAATGTTTAGTTTTCTACTATAGGCAATCCATTCATCTCTAATTGACTCTTCTCAATTGGTTTTGTTATCTTCCTTTTTGTACCTGTAACTAACTCAACTAACCAAGCCCTTTTTATGTTTATTGTTCTTTATCATGCATGTTTCAACAAGTTACAAGGGAGATATAACTTTGATAAGAACCAGTGTCTATCATAATAGAAACAGATTTTGCAGCAATTTTACCTTCAATTTCCGCTGTGGATGACTGTTGATCATCTTGTTGATGTTCTAGTGCAACACAGATTTTAGGAATCTTGGCCACGTCATTGACAATTGGGGTGTCCTTTACATTGTGCATTATATTATCCACTAAGTTGCACTTAGTTAGATTTCCAGTGAGCCGCCGAACTTGTGAACAAGTCATTTGTTCATTATCGGTGTGGTACCAAGTATTTTGCACTTAGTTGGACTTTCAAGCAAGCGGGCAAAGTTGAACATATTATATGTTCATCATCATGTTTTTGAAGTTCATCAGGCTTTTAGTGACCCTTTCTTTTTGTTTCTGCCTTACACACACTTGGTGGGAAGCGCAGTAGAAATCTTCAAGCTACTCGGTGTGTCCTTAGGGGCAAGGCTCAAGCTAGGTGCTGTCACCAAGATGGACATATTGTTGCCACTTGTCACACATTGAGATGCTACACCTGTAGTGGGTTTGGTCGCAAAGCCCAAGAATGTGCAAGTCAAAGAAGTCAACCGAGGAGGAGTCCTTCATACACATTAGCAAGAAGAACTAGTGAACCTTGGAAGGAGACTAGCATAAAGATTTGAAGATTAGAAGACAAAGGCCTACAGTTAGGGATACCCTCAGGTATGGACAAATGAAGTTGATCAAAGAAGTGTTGGAAGCTCTAACAACTCAGTTAGGTGTTGGACATGCAACCATGTTGGTCACATTGCTGCATATTGTCGTATGATGAGGTGTTATAGTTGCTGTGGTTTTGGGCACAAAGCTCAAAACTGTTGGAGTACATTGAAACAATCTATGAGAAGTTTCTCATACAGCTTAACAAGGAAAGCCAATACAGATGAAGGAGCAAATGGTGAAAAGACAAATGCCAGGAAGCAAGTATGGATGAAGAAGACCGAGCAGTTACAGAGACGAGAGGTTGATCAATGCAGGGAAAATGACTGCCATATGGCAAGCCAAGCTTAAGGTCTCTCAAAGACCTTAGCACACCTTAAGTTCATAAAGCTGGAGGATGAACTCAAGGGAGAAAGGATGGCTACTCCAAGCATATAGACAGGTCCTAGTATCGTGCATGTTGACAAGGGGAGCAACGATTAGAGATTTCAAATGCAAATATGTGGCTTAAAAATGGCTTAAAAAACTGAAAAAATTAATTTTTGCGGAAATTGACGAAACTCTAGGGGGACCTAGTACATGTCCATATGACTCAATTCGAATGCCTAGCATGGTGAAAAACACCGACACGAAGACTCTAATAACCTCCCTAGGCCGAAACGCCAAGATGACTACCCCAGCTTTGGAGGTGTGAGTGAAAAATTCAGAAATTATTAGTCGTTTGTTCAACAACCAATAATCACCAAGGGAAAAAACACTCTGGGCTAGTCGGCTTGATGCTCAAGTCTGGGAAGCCGAGCCTTTTATAAAAAAATAAATGCTAGGACCTTTTTTACAATTTCCCCAAGGGGGTATGTACTATGAACATGTGTTACAAAAAATAAAACGATCATGGAGGCCTGAAAGGACTTCTGAACTTTGAATATGAACAAGTATCTTATTCATCACTGGCAGTGGCGGCTCACTGAAAGTCCAACTAGGTGCAGCCTAGTCGGTAACATCTGGCTCCAACTGTGGGACGTGTGATTGATCTGAACTTCATGGAAATTGATCATACGAGAAACCTAGAATCCCTGGTTCCTGCATAAAAACTAGGATAAGTCAGTCACATGTATATAGATAACCAAATCAAACAAAATAAGCGGCAGTATATGATACAAAAATGATTTTAACAACTAATATACAGAAAATAATGTACAAAGTAATATACAGAAAATGAACTAAGCTAATAAATAAAATGCGAAGAGAGGTTTAGAGAGTGATGATACAAAGATGCCCCCATGGGCATCAGATATTTTCACTGAAAAACAGTTTCAGAATCTGTCCGTTGACAGGTAGACTCTGCTTTTCCCCATCCATGTCACTAAGATAAAAAGAGTTGTCACCCGCCACATCATGAATAATGTAAGGGCCCATCCATAAACTGTCAAATTTTCCGTGCTTTCCCGACTTTTCTCTTCGTTTGTCCCAAAGTAACACCGTGTCTCCTTTCTGAAAAACCCTTGGTTTGGATGATTTGTCAAAATTTCTCTTAACCTTATCCTGATTTTTAATACTCTGATTAACGGCCCTCCTTCTGACCTCATCCAACTCTATCAGCTCATTTATTCTACTCTAAAAGTCATCTTGATTTGAACCTGAATCTTGCAAAGTGTGATACACTAGTAACTGAAGATGAATATGCAAAGTCACATTCACGCCATAAACCAACTCGAAAGGAGATTTTCTTGTTGCACTTTTCTTAGTACTTCTATCCGCCGAAAGTGCAAACTTGATTTTACTATCCCATGCCTTCTTGTTGTTACCAACAATCTTTTTTACGATGGTCATCAAGTTTTTATTGCTGGACTCAGCTAGACCATTTCCCTGGGGATAGTAATTTGAGGAATGGGATAGGATGATGCCATATTTAAAGCAAAATGAAGACATTGCTACTGAACTGAAATTTTTGGCATTATCTGTGGTTATCTTAGCAGGAACCCCAAATCTAGGGATGATTTTGTCTTCCAGGAAGTCCATAACCAATTTTTCAGTTGCCGCTTTAGTAGGTATGGCCTCTATCCACTTGGTAAAATAATTTGTCGCTGTTAAAATCCAAGTATAACCATTACTTGAATTGTCTTTAAATTTCCCAATGAAATCAAGACCCCATTGCTGAAAAGGGGCCTAAATTACTACTGGCTTTAGGGGTAATGCAACAAGCTTCTGTTTTCCTGTGAACAGTTGACATTTCTGGCAATTCCTAATAGACTTGTGCACATCATTAAGTAAAGTGGGCCAATAGTATCCGGCTCTAAGGATCTTGTGAGCTGTGGTTTTGGCTGCAAATTGGCCACCACAAAATTCTGAATGAAACTCCTCCAGGAGTCTTCGAGATTCTTTTTCATCCACACACCTAAGTATGAGACCATCCGGGTTTTTCCAACCCAATCCCTCTTGGGTGAGGCATTACTTAGTGGCTTGCAATCTTAGTGATCTTCTCTTGTGGCCCATGAGATGATCGGGACATGTTAAGTTGAGGAGGTAGAAAATAATGTCTGCATACCACTGTTGTTGTTGAAGATGTTGAATTCCAGTTGAAATGGATGATGTTGGTGAACTGTTCTGACAGACCATACCTAAGGCTTGTTCATTTCCCTCTGTCATCATCTTGGCAAGTCCCTGCCTCTTGATTAATTTAGTGGGTTTGATCTCCAAGTCATATTCCTAGATCTTTGATACCCACTTTCCCCTTATACCAATGCAATCTTGTTGAGACAAGATATCCTTCACTGCTGAATGAGGGACATAGCCAACCACTTTGGAGTAACCTATATAAGTTCTGAAGTGTTTCAAAGATTTGACAAGGGCATAGGCTTGTTTCCCCATGGTAGTGTACTTAAGTTCAGAATTCTGCAAGGATCTACTCATGAATGCAATGGGTTGTTCTTGACCCTCTTTGTTCTTCTGCAATAAAACTTCGGGAATTGTGTCTTCTGATGCAAGTGAGAAAATCTGGAAGTCTTTGGAATAATCAGGACTTATCAAAACAGGAGACCTAGAGATGCAGTCTTTTATGGATGCAAAAGCTTCTTTACCTTCTTTATCCCATTCAAACTTAGCATCTTTCTTTAGTAGCTTCTGCATAGGTTTCATCAATTCTGCTAAGTTTGGTATGAATCTCCTTATAAAGTTGATCTGATCATTGAAGGACTGTAGGGCTTTCTTGTTATGGGGTAAGGAAACTTTCTTTATAGCTTCTACTCTCTTTGGGTCAATTTTGACCCCATCTTTGGAAATGATGTGTCCAAGCAACTTACCCTTATCAACTCCAAGTGTTGACTTAGCTGGGTTCAATGATATGCCAAACTTCTTGCATCTCTCAAACACTTTTATGAGATGAGATACATGGTCGGATCTTTCTTTTGAAAAAACAGTAAAGTCATCCTGGTAGATTTCTATTATTTTCCCAATTAGCTCATTGAAAGCATAATCCATGGCTCTTTGGAATATTGCACCTGCATTCAAAAGACCAAAAGGCATCCTTAAATACCCAAATGTTCCCCAAGGTGAGGTGAAGGTGTTTTTGTGTCGATCCTCCTGTTTTACTAGCACCTGGTTATATCTCGAGAAACCATCTAGCATGGACATTATACTAGATCCAGTTACTCTTTGCAGTAATGTTTCCATATCAGGTAGAGGGTAATTGTCCTTTATGCATGAAATATTCAAGTTTCGAAAATCAATGCATATCCTCAACAGCCCATTCTTTTTTCTTACCACAACCAAGTTTGAGCACCACGATGAATGTCTGGTAGGTGCAATGATGCCAGCTGCCAACATTTTCTGTAGTTCTTTCTGGATCATGGAGGCCAACTTGGGATTTATTCTTCTAAGTTTTTGCCGAAAAGGTTTAGCTTTTGACCTTAGGGGGATAGTATGTTGGAATACATCATCCCGATAGGCTTTTAACTCATCATATGTAAAAGCAAACACATCTCTGTACTCCTTTACTAACTCTATTAAATCTTTTCTTTCTTTATCAGAAGTACCTTTTCCAATTTTTATATTTCTTGGTTCTTCATCAGTACCAATGTTTATTTCTATGTAATCATCCAACTTTATTGCTTCGATCTTTTTATATCTGTCCTGTCTATCAAAAGTGTGCTCCCATTCAATAACATTCATGGGAATAGGGTTTCGTGGTTGATCCTCTGGTTCAATATGAGAGCTTTGTTCATCCTGATAGTTGATCTGACAGTCGGCAAATTCATGCATATTGTTAATAAATCTTATGATCTGATCGTCATTTTGGAAAACTTGCAAATGATCAAGGTTATCGGGGATTGAAGGCTTGAAATTTATTTCAAATTTTTCGTCTCCTTTTACCAATTCCTCTGTGAACTCTAATGTCGAAGCTGCAACTGCAAGTCTATCTGCCTCACTATTTTTTGCGCGGGGAACCGCTATAAGGTCTAATGCACTGAAATACCCCATGATGGCCCAAACTGTATTTCAATACTTTTTAATCCTTTCACTTTTACATGCAAAAGTTTTCTTAACTTGGGAAATAATTAGATCTGAATCACCTTTGATACTTAACACTCTGATACCCATATCTTTAGCAATCTCAAGTCCTAAGACTAGTGCTTCATACTCCGCCACATTATTGGAAGCATCAAACTCAAGTCTGTAAGCAAAATTGAATTTCTTGTTTGAAGGTGAAGTTAAGACTATACCGGCTCCTTTTCCAGTTTTGGAAACGGATCCATCAAAACTCATTCTCCATAGCTCATCATACTCCTCATCATTAGCCTTTTCTCTGATGGGTATAAGATAATTGGCATAGATAGCATGGTTCCCCAGGTTATCTGTCTCACAAATATACTCATTATCTGGCTCATCAGGATCTTCTACATGATACTTTCTTTCCTTTTCTCTATATATCTTGACATGTGCATCTTCAGAAGCAGGAATCATGGCTTAAGTCCAGTCCATTTGAATAGATCCTCCCAAAGATGCAGCCCATTTTCTCGACAACAACATTCCCCATCTGTTAGGAACATCTATGACTACTATGTCCATGGTTACACCTATGTCAGGGTATGCTGTTAGTTTGACTGGAAAATTTAGAATTATACCCACGACATCGATTTCTCTTGAATCCATGGCGCATACATTCTGGTAAGGCCTTGAGATAGTTAAGCCTATTTGTTCCATGACTTTTCTAGTCATGATGTTTGATGACTCACCTGAATCAAGCATGCAATTGTGCAACAATTTGTTCTTTACAATCAAAGAAATGTAGAAGGTAGGATGATCTTCTTTATTAGGATCCCTACTATGCAAGATAATGGGGATATCTTCATTGAAGTTACTCAGCTTCTTGGAAAAAATTTCTTTAGGTTCCTCCTTCTCATTTTCTTTTGAGTTGACCAGTTTCTCTTTAGGCTTCTCAATAGTTGTTTCCTTGGATTTTTCAACTATATTCTCCTTAGGTTCTGCTAAGTTTTTCATAAAAATATCTCTTTGACTTGGAATTTTGAGGATCTCAATTACAGGGACAGAAATCTTAGCACTTGACAACCAATTACCCAAATCAATGTTTAGATCTAGAGGGGGAGGATTTTTTACCTTTGACTTGGTTGGGATCATGTTTTTCTTCTTCTGATAAACCACCCCTTTGTACCTCTCCATAATCTGTTCAGGTGAAGGCTTTTCGCCAAAAATCTTAGTAGCATTATCCTTTTCCTGACTGTAGTCCTTGGGTTGCTTCCATTTTTCTTTTGAAATATGATGAACTTGCCCTACATTGTTTATATAGTCATGACCTCTAGAATGTCCTACAAAGTTATTCATTTCCATTTGTTCATGTTCCATAATGTAGCAGAATTTTGGACAAGTAGATTCTTCATGAAGTTCATCACAAGGCCGACAATAGGGAGGAACCTCATCACTCACCATGTTGTTTGTTTCAAGTTGATTTGGAGGTCTCTGCTCATAAGGAGGATACTTCTTTTTCCACTCCTGGTTTTGTCTAGGCTGGAAATTTTTATGATTTTGAGAAACTTGTGCTTTTTCCATGTTGTTTATCCTATTTTGCATAGCATTCATTTGGGTAGTACAATTTATCATCATTTGTTTCATCATGTCGGCTACTTCTTTCATTGATTCCTTTCCTTCATCTTTTCCTTCAGGCTCTACTGTTTTTTCTCTGGTATCCCGAGTTTTGGAAGATGAAGTGGTGCCTCTAACAAATCCTGGAATGTTAGACTTTCCTGTAGATTGCATGTTTCTGTCAATCTTCTCAGCTATTTCCATGGCTTTCTTCAGGTTATCAGGTTCTTTGTCTCTAAGTTGGTACCTCATTTCTCCCTCGAATGCTTCTGTGTAATATATGAGAATTGAGGTATCTGATGGTTTAATATCAGCCAAGCATCTGCTCACCATATCTCTGAACTTTTTATTGAACTCTTCTATGGTTTCGTTTTCCTTCTTTTTAGTGTTTGTTAAGGTAGCCAAAAGGTGCCTTTTCTCTTTTTTATCCCCCTATCTTTTATTGAAAGCAGTTTCAAATTCCTGGAAGGTCTTGATACCATCGTCATCTAGGGAGGTGAACCATTCAAAGGCATCGGCTTCAAGAGACAAGGCAAACAACCTCATCTTTACATCTTCATGGTTGACGTTGTGACACCATTTATTGTAGCACTGCAAAAAAGCGAACAAATGAGACTTAGTAGTTATAGCATCGTTTCCATAAAAAGATGGAACCTTCTCAATGGCTTTATCTGGGATGTTATGAGGCTGCCCAATTACGGCAGAATAATCCAGAGGTTTAAATAAAGTACCCATGGTTCTGTGTGAATTATTTGATTGAGAATTATCAACAAATAAAAGGTGAATATCTAAGATTGACTCAGAAGAAAGATCGTCAAGGATCTTACGAGAAGCTAGCTTGCTTTTCCTCCTATGGTAAACCTTTTCAGGCTCAGGAATGAACTGAAGCAAACCTTTAGAGTTTCTTCTTGTAGAACGCCTTGGTAAAATTAAAGGTAGTGGAGTTGCCAGATGACTTGAGTAAGTTGATTAAACTACAACATTCATCAAACAAAGCGAAAACAAGAATGAAACTTCAAAAATTCATATTCTGGGAATAGAAAGATTTATCCCCGGCAACGGCGCCAAAATGTTGCTGCCTAATTCGCACCTCGGGTAACGTGGCAGAAATCTTCAAGCCACTGGGTGCGACCTTGGGGGCAAGCTCGAGCCAAGTGCTGTCACCTGATACTCAGCTCCTCCGTCTAGGCCAACTCCTAGCGAAGCCAAGGGGGGTGGACCCTAATGAAAAGTAAAATCTAGGGTTTTTTACTCTACGAGAGAAATAATTAATTCTAGGAGTTTTTAATATGGAATGGATAAAATTAAAAAAATACCAATTACTGCCAACAAGATTAACTGTAGCAACACTTTAACTTAAATTAGATACACAAAATTCAATGACACATTGCGAGATTAACTTATGCAAAAATAACAAAATAGACCAGTGCCGAAATGAAAAGAGTGCTTGCAAATGTGGGTTGCTAGTGTAGTCTCAGTGAAAGTATTGCAGTGTCTCGGTTGGTAAATTTTAAATTTATTAAATGAATTGATTAAGGAATGGGTAAATTGTGGGTTTGGCCCAACAAGTCAAGTCCCTTCGAACTGAGTGCTAAAGCGGTAATACCAAGTGTCCAACAGGGCGAGGATAGACCTGCTTAGAGTAGCCCCCTGACTTTGTAGTGATTACCCTTTGCAACCTCCCGAGTTCTCGAGAAAATTACTTGTGTGGATTTTCCTATTAGATCTAGTAACTCGTATCCCTTTCTGATACAGCCAACTGATCAGATAAGCTGCAGCGATGTAGAGCATACGAGGAAGGAGTCTTGGTTTATTTTAAAGTTTTAGAACAAGTTTTCTGATTTAGAAAAAAGATAAAACCCAGGAGTCTCTTTCCAGATTCAGTACTCGGGCAAGCCTTTATCCACGAACCTGTACTTGGGAAAGCGAGCAGGTTTATTTTAACTTAGCAGTGCATAACAAAATTGTTTTTGTTTTTTAATTACTACACTGCTCAAATCTTTTCTCTTATGGTACTTCAGTATAGCATAGTGGGTAAGTATTCAGGTTACTTTTGCAAAAACTCAAACAAAGCATGAAATGATAAAGAAAGACAACTACGCTACCAGCATATAAGAAAACAGAAAAGGGACACCGACACAAATCCCCCAAGGGGGATGGGGATCGGGCTCTACCGAGCCTACTCAAACTTGTTTTTATTAATCGGTTACAATGCTTCAGCAGAGAATGCTCTTTGGTCCTTGTTATCTGGGATCTAAAGGCTTACAACATGCAAAGGAAATAGGCCCAGCTAAGGGGAAAGCATCTTGGGAGCTCCGGATGTTCGAAAAAGCTATTTTCGGGTAGAGTTTCCTTCTCTTTTTTGATGGGCCTGCTAAAAACCAGCAAGCATATGTCGGTGAAAGATGCCCAAAAACACTTTGGAAGTGTCTTTGGACAACATGCAAAAAATTATGAAAAAAATCTAAGTAACAACTAATTACAAAAACAAGGAAACAACTAAGTGAGGCAAGCTAGAAAGCTTGCCTTCTTAGGATCTTTGCTTGCCTCTTGAGAAGAATGGCAAGCAAATCTCAAGCACAAAAAGCTAGATCAAACTTTAAAATGCACAGAAACCTAAGAAACCAGATTTGTCCTCTACCCCCCTCGTGTCCCGTGGGGAACGAATCGGACACGATTCGTGTTCGACACGAGGCCGATTCGACCTTCGGTCGAATCCTAAATTGGGACACGAACTCCCCATCGAATTGGACATGAACTTCCATCGTGTCCCGAAAATCGGACACGTACCCAAAAAACAGGACACGTAACCGGCCGAAAAAGACAGCCGTGGTCACTTAAATTCAACTTTTTGTCTTTCTATTTGTCATTTGGAAGGAAGCAAATCATTGAGAGTGAGTTTTATGTGCAGGTGAAGGAGTTTTGAAGGAGATTTGAAGGCTATCCATTGTTTCCAAGCGGTTCTTAGTGCATTCCGGCGGATTTGTGGAGAGGATTGCAAGCTCAACCATCACACAAGAAAAGGAATGTCTCAATCAGCTAGGGGAGGAGGTAGGGGTCAAAGGAAAGGGAGAAATGCACCATCTAAGGCCTCCCCTCCTATTCCATCAAGCACAACCGGTTCTCCTCCTCCGTCAAGTGCTCCATCGGCTGCTAGTGGAGCTCATACTCCATATAACCCTGTTTTAGCAAGACAACAAGCCCAAGAAAAAAAATACCCTTTGTGGAAGTATGTGACAAGGAAAGATGGGCCCAGGGCAAAGCTTGGTGGGGGAGGCAATGTGTCTTGGAGATGCAATTTTTGCAACCATGAGTTCATGAACACATATTTCCGGGTTAAGGGCCATTTGTTGGCCCTTCCTTCTTGTGGGATTTCTTCATGCAAAGCGGTGACTGCTAACCAAAGGAGGGATATGGAAAGAGAGGATAATGTTGGCTTAGGGAAGGTGGCAGCAGCAAGCAAGAAAAAAGAGGATGATCCTCTTCCATCTTTGAGGAAGCCCTCTAGCATCAAGACTCCATTTCCACCTAGCATTCATGGGCGTGGAGATACTTATCAAACAAGAAAGAGGCAATCTACAGGTGGTCCAATGGATAGGATTTTCCAACA
>LPNX011164144.1:850638-889476 GCA_001517045.1 Pseudotsuga menziesii
CGTATCCTACGTGTCCTGATTTCGGGGGTCACTGTGTCCGTGTCAGACACTCGTATTTTCGTGTCCTTCGTGTCCTGTGTCCCTGTGTCAGGTGACTTAGACAGAAACTCTTTCAACAAGCTTTTTTAATTTTCAAAATTTTTAAACTTGCGGAAAAAAGGAAAAGCAACTAGATCTAGAATTTTAAATGTACCTTTGAAGCAGACTAGAAATAGAAACTTTTAGACATCAGATCTACCTTTGATATGACTTTAGATGCTAGATCTAATATGGAAACGTTTGAAACCGAAAGAAAATTTTAAGAAATTTGTGGATCAAAAGTCAAAGAACTCAGAGTAAAGTAAGAAATAAAGGACAGAAAAAGCTTCCTTGGTGAGATCAGAGGGACATAGCTTATTTTCCAATTTTCACTGAAGGAAAGGTAGAGCACATTCGCTCATCAATACTCCAGCTTTAGCTTCCTGCAAAAGATTATCAACACTGGCAATGGGGATTAAAAAATACCTGTGTAAACCGAAAGAGATTACAACAACAATGTAGATCCAAGCATGAAATCATACAAATATCAAATAGTCTTCCTCGACTTGCAATAAAAGAGTAACCTAACAAGAATTACCTTTTATCTTTACAAAAATACCATTTCCTTCTGAAAGCAAGTTAATCCCAAACATATGCAAGCATAAAAACAAATACAGGTTACCTCACTAATGTAGAGTAAACTCTATCCAAACATCCATAGATCCCACACAGAAATTGCCTCCAAAGCCTTTTATTCACAATACTCAAGAAAACTATTACAATATTACAAGCAGAGGTTCCACCTTTTGATGATGAACAAAGGAGAAGAGACCAACTTATATAGGAAAAGGGAAACCCAAGGGGGCCTCATCAATACTGAAGATGAAGTCAGAGTTGAATTGAAATTGTGTTAAGTTGAACAGAGGAGGTGATTGACACCTCTCTCACCAAACTCCTTCAACGAATCAAGAACCTCCAGCACATACCAACCAATGAATAAGACTGAAGAAGATACCATTCACTACCCATGCGTGAGTGTACGACTATGTGTGACGTGAGCTCCACCCATAAAATATTCGTTGATCCAAGCTTTGATGTATGGTAAACGAAATCAAATCTTAAGTGAAGGGGGTCGAAAGGAGGCCCACTCCTTGCTATTTGCTATCACCATAATGGCTAGTGTGAACCCCCACATACCTTGCTCACGATTCAGAAATAGCTTGACGTCACCCTCATCACGTGATTGACCAAAGCATGGTATATTAGCATAAGCCAAGGTTTGTCTTCTTCTACTTTCATTTTTAAATGGTGACATGGAAAGTGGGGTCTACACCCTCAACTTGCAAGTGTAGCGTGAGCCTTCCCTTGGTGTATTTGACGTCACCACTTAATATAATCTTTCAACACTTTATTTTATAACCACACTTTGATTTTATATGAGAGGATGTATAAATCGCTAGTCACATGGGACCCTTGCCATGTCACTCAAATCAATTTTTTAATTGATTTTGACTTTTTTTGATTTTGACCTTAGTGCCAATCTGTCCAGATTTAGCATTAAAATGCTATTTTTATGCACTTTTAGCCCAAATAATGCCTCATGGGGTGCTCCGGCTGCTTGATTGATGTAGAAAGTGGTCCCTTGGGTAAAGTGGGCACTCCGGGTGTGAAAACGAGTGCCCCCACGTCAGAAACGGACTCCGTATCTGACTTTTATTACAATCTGAAATTTTTTAATTAAACCATTAAAAAATGGCTTAAAAAATGGAAAAAAATTATTTTTTGCGGAAATTGACGAAAGTCTAGGAGGACCTAGTACATGTCCATACGACTCAATTCGAATGCCTAGCATGGTGAAAAACACCGACACAAAGACTCTAATAACCTCCCTAGGCCGAAACACCAAGATGACTATCTCAGCTTTGGAGGTGTGAGTGAAAAACTCAGAAATTATTACTCGTTTGTTCAACAACCAATAATCACCAAGGGAAAAAACACTCTAGGCTAGTCGGCTTGATGCTCAAGTCTGGGAAGCCGAGCCTTTTATAAAAAATTAAATGCTAGGACATTTTTTTACAATTTCCCCAAGGGGGTATGAACATGTGTTACAAAAAATAAAACGGTCATGGAGGCCTGAAAGGACTTCTAAACTCTAAATATGAACAAGTATCTTGTTCATCACTGGCGGCTCACTGAAAGTCCAACTAGGTGCAGCCTAGTCGGTAACAGGTTCTCAGCCAGGAATGTGAGTATCCCATCGGGAGATAAGACGAACAGGTACTAGGTGGTCGTGCACATTTGCTCGTCGAGGATCTCAAGCTAGGTATGGGAGGATCCCATTGGCAGTAGAGACAGACAAGGAGCAGAAGATCTTCTCTCAGACATCTTGGTAGAACTAATTCATAATGACACTTCTTAAAGAAAACCTTCAGTACGTATAGAGATGATGGAGACAGTATAGATGTACAGATGAAACCCAAATGTTCGTGATGTTGATAAAGACTGAAGAATACCTTCCTTGTTGAGAGGGAGCTGTTATCACCAACCTTGTAGTTGCCTATGTGAGGTGGATTCATGATGGATGGTAGAGGGACATGCAACTAAGGAGGTGGAACCAAGATTGCCTCGACTCCCAAATGGATGGTTGTCACGCCAATTGAGGCAGTCTTCGCTTTATGTTATCTTAGCCCAAGACAACAAAGGGGGAGACCCGGATCTACTCCCGACAGGACTAGACACCAGATCAGATTAAATGGACTTGAGGTACGTAAGGTGTAAGGTAATGGAAACCCTGGATCTATGGATGATGTCACTAGGCGAACCAAGGCTTTGGATTAGGGTTTGGGAAGTGTGAGGCTTGATCCAAAGTGGGACACAGGTGACCTATAAGGTAAATACTAGATCTAGGGTTGAGGTACCAGCAACAGGTGAGGATATCCGCTACCTTGGAAAACGTGACCAATGCAGGGAGGTCAAGGACAGGATTAGGGCTATCTGGTACCAATGGATAGACTCGATGAAAGATATGACAGAGTCAGAGTACTTGAGTCACCAAGAAAAATCAAATTACAGGAAAAGGAGGCCAAAACGAGGTAGCGCTAGGGTTGGAGATCGGTGCCTGTTAGATCCAGGGCAATGGAGTCACTATCTGTCCAACGTTAGGGGAAACCCACATGGGAAATAGCCCGATCTACAACCCAAAAATGTATTTGGTTGGAGAAATCAGATCACAGGAAAAATCAGCAGCAGGATGGCTAGCGCTAGGGTTTGGGAGGTCAGTTTCTCAGATCTAGGGCAACCAGGACACTTCGAGCTCAGTGTTGAAGGAGATTTGGTGAGATGATGACCTGATCTACAAACTCAAGTTGGTATTTTGCCGAAAAAATCAGATGTCGGAAAAAGTCAGAAAAATGGTGAGTGCTAGGGTTTGGGAGGACAGTTTCTGAGATCTAGGGCAAACCAGTCACTTTTAGATCAACGTTGAGGGTGATATGGTGAGGAGAAGACTCGATCTACAAAACCCAATAATGGTTTGTCCAGAGATCAAGCGGTCTAATTTTTAGTATTTTTTGGTTTTTAATTATTATGGAATTTTCAGTAAAATGAAGAAAATCAGATATCAATAGATTGAGATTTGGAAGAAAGGGACTAACCTGTAGATCTTACCTGGAAAACCTTGTAGATATCTTGATGATGATGATCCCTACTATCTCGATCAATTTGAGAAGCTTTGAGCAAGTTCTATGTCCAATGTTTTGCCCCAAGGAGTCAATGCCCCCTCTCTCCTGCACAACAAACGTCAACCATATCAGATTTGTTGCCACATGAGAAAAAAGCTAAATGCTACAGAAAAATAGCAAGAAGAAATCATAGATTGCAATGACACTAATGAAAACCCCTTGAAAAAAAACAAAGACAATCCAAACGAGTTGAGGTCCCCCTGCAAAAACGCCCAAGCTGAAGTTGCCCTCCTGTAGACAAGACAAAGATTCCCCAAAAAAATATAGATCTTGCAACAATTTCCCGAATGCTAGGAAGCAAAAGACTTTCCAAACACCATCTAAGAACACCAGATGCAAAGGAGATCCAAGAATTTCCACAAGAAAAGTTTTTCTATTATTCAAATCCAAGAGCCAAAGACCCCTTACAAATGAGAAGCTCTCTCCTTTAAATAGGAACAAGAAAACCAAAATCTTAACCACTTTTCAAATGAGTGGCTAAGATTAAAAGATACAATTGTCTAATCAATGGTTGAGATGAGCTCAACATATAATACATGGATCAATATAACAGTATAATATAAAAGTGGACTAAATCACCCTAGGAGAGGGGATCCCACTCAACAAGAAATAAATGAAGCACACGGTGGGTCCATGGAGTGTTAACTAACTCTCTCTGGGTGTCCCCATGGCACAATAAAATAATATAATCTTTTAAATTTATGAATTTGTGCCTCCTTGAGGAAATCGTGAGCCTCCCAAAAAGCCCAAAAAATAATAAAAATGCCCAAAAAATAGGTGTGGGCCTAATCTGGTGCTGCAACTGCTGGATAAAGTCTGGAGGACATCACTCTCATCATCATGACTCATCCCATTCCATTTTCTTACCTCAGTAGCCCAAATCGATTCCTTCAATAGCCATTTAATCATTTTTTAATTTGCCTCGAGAAACGTGAATCTGCCAAAACAGCCTCCTAGGCTGCCTTCGTTGTCCAACTGAGCCCACTAGGCTCTCTGGGAGGAGGGTACTATGGTACAATCAAGTGGTTGCACCCTGTATGCCCCATACAACGCCCTAGGAGATCTAATAAAAACATCTCCTTGCTCA
This sequence comes from Pseudotsuga menziesii, assembly GCA_001517045.1. NCBI lineage: Eukaryota > Viridiplantae > Streptophyta > Pinopsida > Pinales > Pinaceae > Pseudotsuga > Pseudotsuga menziesii. The sequence continues at coordinate 855,484 of LPNX011164144.1, forward strand.
GACACCTTATCTAGTGAAGAAAAATTGCATCGAAAGAGTAAAATGAGCCTGATCATCTCTGAAGGTGCCCGAAACTAAAAACCAGCTGTCTCACTAGATTCAGAAAATCCAAATCCATCTAGGGTATATACTCATACCCTTTCCAGATCTCTACCTGATACCAATATAAGTCACGCTGGCATCCATATGCAGCAAGTGTTCCAAGGCTAAGACATGCTCTACAAATCATTTAAGTAACAATCATAACAAGTAGCAGTCACTTCATTGGCGGTTCATCAATTAAATACATACATACATACATACATACATACATACATATATATATATATATATATATATATATATAGGGTTTCATTTATTAATCATAACTCAGATTAGACTTTCAAGACCATACTCACTTCATAGTTGTAGTCAATTTGCTAGTGAAGGGTGAAGGCTAAAATTTACAAGGCTAGGACAAAGAATGACCACCAACTCAACATTGTCACACTTTGGATATGGAAAGGGAATACACACTCTAGCCATATGTCGGACAAACAATAACAAAGGGGATGGCAGTGCCTCACAAATGGGTGAACTACTTCAGAGGTGCTTACTCACCTTGACAAATGCTCACAATCCAACTCAATACAAGCAAGGTCAACAATCTTTAGATAGAACTTTTAGGAACCATTGCTTTTTGGGCCTTTGATTTTCCATAGCCTCGGTCCACGCATTTTTTATATGCTAACTTTTATTATTTTAGGCTTTGCATCCATGTATGTTGAAAAACACTACTTTTCATGAATGTTTAAGATATTTCATTACAATATTTTTTAGAGCCAATTTCATTAGGCTATCCTTTCATTCATGTATGTTGAAAAACACTACTTTTCATGAATGGGCTTTTTGCAAGATATTCATTTCATTTCCAGATACATTGTATTGATGGCAGCGCTACTTGTTTCAGGTAAGCAAACACGTCCTAGGTAACTCAAATCCGAGACACAAATAAACAGGGAGGTTTGTCCAATAAAGGCTGTAGCGAGGAAAGGTCCTCCATGCCACAAGTCAAGCAGTAGGTTGGCTTGAAACATAACTGGAAGGTAATGGATGGGTGGAGAGAGTGAAAGATGAAACCAACACTAGCAAGCCAAAAAAATGGTGGGAATGACTACCTTATTCTACCAATGAGTATAGATCAAGAACTTCCAAGTCTTAGTAGGGACATCGATACATAATTATAGATACATCCAAGTCCACATATTTATATGATTGCCAAATCATGACACTAAATGCTAATACATGTCACAAAAATGAGTATAAGAGCAATGATAACCATAACACAATATATAAGCCGAGTCATAACTATGCAAATAATCCATTTGAACCATCGTCTATCCGATGAGAAAATACTGATACAAATCTGGGCATCACAAACTGCTCTGCAAATGATTAAATGACTACATCAGTCCTCAAATCCGAGTGTCCTAAAACTCAGTCCTGGCATGGGAGAGTACCATAGTCCACTAGTAACATAATGATCCATCAAAATTGCTCATCTTAGCATCTCATATGTAGGAGATCTAGCTGAAAAAATGTACTAAATTTGAAAAATACAATATGGTAGCCCGACTACTGTATATGTGATAACAGGAGTGTTGGAGTTTGTGCAACTTCGGAAGATATTATTATTGTACTTCTTATTGTACCTCTTGTGGGAGTTGAACTTGATGTAATCAATCATGTAAACCCTAGAAAGAACCATGTGAACCTTGGGGTGAAAAGCAAAAGAAAAAGATAAAAATAAATTATTAAAATATATTTTATTGCTCCCCCAAGAGAAGTTGGCCCCAGTGAATTTTCCACTTGGAAAATCAGTATAAATAGGAGATGCTCCTCCTCATTGTAACACACATTCACTCAAGTGAAATTTGCATCACTGGGAGAGAGAAGTTCGCACCTGTTGAAGGAGAAGACTGTTTTGGGGTTTCTATCTTTGGAAAATATTTCCATCTTTTCTCTCTCTTCTTTTTACACTGTTCTCATAATTATTATCTCTATACGAAGGTTGCTGGGTTTTCTCCCATTTGGGTTTCCCAGGGTAAAAGTTGTGTTATTGTCTTGTGCTTTGTCTTTCTTCTAGTGATCTTTATTGGTAAATGCAATTAAGATGAACTGCTATAATCTTGTGAAAATCTAACATGGTATCAGAGTAGTACTAGAAGAAGTCATTGCTGAACATTATCGGAACCTTGCCGGAACCAGGGTTTCATCTTTCAAATCCTTTACTCAACTTTTTGGCAGAAAAAGAGCCTTGGAAATTTCGCTCTAAGGAGGGCGCATCTTTTGGTGAAGGCAAAACTCAATTTTGGGAATTTTCAATTTTTGACTTATTTCAGCGGCCGCAACAGAAATTAGGGTTTCATTCTTTGACTTACTTCCTCCACAGTTTTGGCTCGACTCTAGCTCTTCTTAACTCGCCTTTCTAGGGCAGATTCACTGGTGGAGTCAGTTTTCTAGGTTGCTTGTTTTTCTTTAGTTTTTCAGGTTGCTTTTTTTTTAAAGTTTTTCAATGCTGAGTTTTGCCTGTTTTTTGTTGATTATTTCCTGATTTTCCCAAGTTGATGACCCCTGCCAATGCCGAGTTTTGCCACACAGGTTGGAAGGAGTGGTGATATTAATATATGAAATAAGTTATTGAAGGTGCAGACAAAGAAAGAGAAAGATATAGAGGCATTAAGAGATTCATTTGTAAGTAGAGGAGGAAGAGTGCGAATGTTTGTATAATTTGATTTAGTTGCAGAATGCAGAGTATGTGAAACCATAATTGGCAATGTAATATAATTTTATTTGAATATTTAGGCATACATGAATAGCACTAGAGAGATGATGAGTCCTCAAGCTTGAATGTGATGGAGTGTTATGAATTAGTTTAAACATTATATCAGGTTTATATTGATAGCTTAGATTTTGTGCATTTACATGTAAAATGTTAATTGGAATGTGGAGAAAGTAGCAGAGAAACAAATTCAGAAGATATATGATCTTCCACAGTGCAAGATTTATCTCGCGACTAAAATTTTAATGTTTAGACTGATGGATTTATTATCTCCATGTTCTTCTTATCTAAACATTGCTGTGAAGTGTTACATAGTTTCCAAAATCATTCCAGAAATTGTTTGTGCCTCGTGTAGTTTATTTTCTTGCTTGTAGGCTTTCTTCTATTTTCTTCACAATTTCTAACCTTTGGATTATTATTTTCTCTTCTTCTGCTGCAGGTTCTGCATCTCCATTGGACAACTTTCCACTGCTCGAAGATTGGATTCTGCTGCCTTTGCCTGGCTAATATGCTCCTTGATCTGCAATGTTCTTGCCATTTTTCATTTAATTAAGATTTCATTTGGGAAATTTGACTAACAATTTAACGCAAATTTTGAATTGCTTACTTATGTGCCTTTATTAGCTCATGGAAGTTCAATCTCTCCATAGAAATATTTTCTATGGACTCCTCCTACGAGCTTTCAAGCCCTATCTTTTTATTCCCGTGTATGTTTGCTTGCAGGTTCCTTGTAAGGATATCCTTCCACCACATTTACTTTAGTAATACGATCTTATGTAAAAATTCCTTCTCTACTCTGAATAGCCTGAATCCACTGAACATTCTTGACTTTAGCCAAAATGATTTAACAATACATTATTTCGTAACTTCTTGGTCATCATATTTTACATTACCAGCATGGCAGGAATTCAGAATGGACATCTATTTGTTGTATGCCCATAATTTCCACAATGAAAATGTTTTGAGGGATGCCTTATATTTTGTGGCCAGAGCATTTGTTGAGCTAATCCTCGTATATTCATGACCAGAACATTTGAGAACAAAACCTGGCATCTATGGAGACTAGATTTATGGAACTGTCTTTTGCAAAGTTATGATTCATGAAAATGGGGATTGCTATGGAGCAAGAGGCAAGGCTATAGTCAATGGAACCACAGTTTGCAGGTCGCATCCCTACTCGTGTCACAAATGATCGCATTGGATTGCTTGGATGTGAGCAACATTTCACTCACGTATAATGAAATTGTATCCTTTCAATCTGCCTAGGTTATTTTGCGGTCATAAACATGCTACTTCCCAATTTTGTTTCCATCAAAGATTGAAGGTCCACATGTTGAAGGATCAATGACTATTGGCTCACCATTTGGCCTAATTATGTAATTATTGCTAACGAATCTACCCACTGGTGCATTCACGTGAAAGAAATGCTTTTCAAGTTTTGGCCAGTCAAAATGTTAGAGGATGATACGTGGTTTTGTGTGACCAAAAGGTTGAAAAACAAAACTAATGCTACTAATTCTTTCAAGTTTCGGCCACAGTCAAAATGTTAGAGGATGATACGTGGTTTTGTGTGACCAAAAGGTTGAAAAACAAAACTAATGCTACTAAATAAATGGAGCAAATAGTCGCATATTTTACCGAGTGAACTTGAAATTAACGAGTGTAGAATACGGATATATTCAAAATGTTTAGGAAATATAGAGACTTCTTTATTGACAATGATTGAATAACTTATATACCAAATTTTCCGTAGGGTTGCAGAATGCAATATTGCAATTCTTACAAATGCTTTCGAGATACTCACTCTACTAACGAGCTTGTTATGTTTTAAATTTAATCTGGTCAAGTAAAAATATATTGAAGTTAAAAATCAGTTATAAAATGGTGGTTGATAACTACCCAGAAGCAAAAAAACATTATAAGAACAGAGGTCTAATCTGGTATGTGTGGCCGTGTGGGCTTCTGCATCAGATATAACCTTCACCACACAAAACATACAGCGTAGATGAAGTCTTCGAAAACATCTGCTATATCTTCTATCATGTTCCAAATATCCCGTTCCAGACCAGAAGACCAATCCACATTGCATTAGCTTTTAAACATAAAACATTGTTGATGACGTTGATAAATTTTGCAACCCAAAAACAACTGATGTCAACATATCAATATCTATATATGTGTTTTTAATGGTGGTGGGTGTTAGTAATCTTATATTAACGACAGTCGACAGTAATTGAAATAAATAAAATCAAGATCAAGTTTTATATTTAATAGTGTGAGGAATTGGTTCCTTTAAGTTTTACTATATTATGTAAAATTTCTATGTCAAATAAGATTATAATATCGCCATATTAATTAATGATTTTATTAAAGAAATAATGTAATAATGTAAGAATAGAGGATTACTTGCAAATTGGTTGAATTAGTAATCTTATAGTAGGTGGCTAGCCCTTAGTCCAGCGAAGTAGTCCAAGTAGTTGAGTCAACTAACAGTGTTGAACTATGTCCAAATTGGGATTAATTCTCCTAGTAGCTAAGCTGTTAGTTTATAGAAATTTGTGGAGTTTCATAGCCCTCCTTGCACACAACTATGATGTCCAAATTGGGATTAATTCTCCTAGTAGCTAAGCTGTTAGTTTATAGAAATTTGTGGAGTTTCATAGCCCTCCTTGCACACAACTATGATAACCACAACAACCTCTTTTCAATCTCCAGTTTCCAGTGAAATATCCAGATCCAGTTTTTTCCTAAGTGTTTTTCCCTTCCATTTTCTCTCCTCTTTTCCAAGAAAAATCCTACCCCCACTTCATCCCTCCAACTCTCTTTTACCCTGTTTTTTTTCACCTTCTTCCCTTTAGGCTTTTAGAGGTGGTCTCTAGGAAAGTCAAAGTATAATAAAATAATAATAACAAGTTAGCTACTTCTTTAATGGTCTAACACCCCTCTCCCCCGTCATAGGTCTATTACATTATTTCAATCCATAAATCTAAATATTATTAAATAGTAAAATTTTACAACGTATTTATTATTCAATAGTCCATTATCGCTCACATTGTTAATTGTTTGGCAAGTATTGATTGGTCCACCTATAACATGACATGGAACCAATAGAAACCAATAGTTTCCACATATTATTTAGAGAAAACCAATGAAATGGGATTACTAATTTAAATGTAATCACTAATAAAATTAAATGAATGCAATTAATAAATTATAATTTAAATGATTAATACAAACTAATGTAAATGAGCCTAATACTATAGAACCTAACTAATGCAATGCAAATTTAAGTCATAAGTTAATACTATAATTAATATCATATCTTAATTTAATTATATCTATCAACCACTATACATATCAATCACCAATATGTATGTGGATTTACTTTGTAACTAATACTATGTTATGTGTGCAATGTGGTTAGTATACAACAACTTGTGCATGTATTATAAGAAACCATCAACATCTCTAATGCATAGTTTTTAATTGACGAGACAATAATGACTACACATATAAGACATTGTAACCGCAAATGCAAGACAACAATTTAGTGCCCACATCATCAAGCAATTTTACTAAGTCTTAGCACATCAAGACAGTGCAACGTTGTACTTAAATTTACCTTAATAAAATAACCCATGATTTACAAGTGGAAGGAATCAAATACATCTAAATTGGTATATCAAATCCGAAATCCAAATATATTAGTCTAATCATCCTTCATTCCTAACCTATTTTCGTCTTTTACTTCCTATATGTTCTTTTGTTGGAGTATATTTGAGTGTCAACTATATTGACCTACGTTTAGATATACCACGTAAGTGGGAGTGCCAACTAAATCAATGTAATTTCTCCAACATACAACCAATTGTAGTCATCACACAACTTGGGGACTATGACTCAACACAACCCTTCCACAACCTTAGGATTTGGAATATACATAGTGAACAATACCTTCACCCCTCGTATTCAAACTAGGGTCAATATCTGTTCCAAAATCATATTGCACTGTTATTGTGGTTCATAGAGTTGCGTCGTTGAATGATTGATTTAGGCAACACAGTCTCTTGCATAAAATTGCCCTTGTTCACCCATCATAACAAGTATCTAGCTATTGATTAGCCCCTCTAACTTGTGGGTTGGTTTCATCCAAACATAATATAAATACCAAGTCTTAGTATTTCATTGTTTCCAAGTCAAATACCAATTTATCAACCATCAACAAATATAAATAAGTCGCTTTATCTATCATGTGTATGGAATCTATTCATTCATTTATGTTATATTTTTATCATTTAAGCAATATGATCTTAGGATGTTATTTGAGAGAATAACACGCACAACAATAATCACAAGAGACAAGAGACAAAGAATTTTCCTCAAGGAAACCATAAAGGAGAAAACCCCGCAACTTCCTCAGAGATAGAATGAGCACCAGTAGCAAAAGTAAAACCCGAAAACATAAAGATGATCTTTGATAGCTAATCTCTCCCTTGTGCCAGGACTTGCTCTCTCACTCATGCGCCCCAGTTAAGTGAGTGTGTGTATCAAATAGAGAGGCTCACTCTCTATTTATATTAATTTCAGACTTGACAATTACTTACCAAGGCCGACATCTCTAGGAGAGTCTAATAACCCTAGTGCCCCACAACTGTGGGGGCTTTGCCCCCCGATCAACAAGGAGGGTTAACCTCAACTCAATTGTGGGGTCTATTGCCTCGACTTACAATGGAGGGTTAAACCTCCTTGTTGATCGGTGGGCACTAGGAGGGTTAACCTCAACTCTATTATGGGTACTATTGTCTCGACTTACAACATAGGGTTAACTTCATTGACTTTACATGACTTTATTATATTAATGACTTTTCCGATATGAACATCGGGGTACAATGAAATACAAATGATTCTCCCGATAGAAACATCGGGGTACAATATAAGATATACAAGTGCATACATTCCGATGTTACAAATACATCAACAATCGCTCTTAACTAGGAAGGTATTCTCTTGACAAAATTCATCAACACAAGTCTTCTGCTCTGGATCATCATCAAAGCTAGATCATCATTGGATCATCAAAGTTGGATCATCACTGGATCATCATCATCATCACTGCTTTCTCTATCTCGATCAAATGGTGCTATCTCTCAATTCTACTCATCATAGGAAGTTCTACAGAGCCAACCCTTTTTCATGCTAGTTTTAGGCCTAGCCTCCATGTAGGTCTTCATCTTCTTCAACACTTATATCTGACCATGGAAGGAACACATCCAAGAACGATATCAGAAAGGCCCGCCCAACACTTACATCTGGCTATGGGAGGAACACATCCACCACCATGTTAGAAAGGTACGCCCAACACTCACATCTGACCATGGGAGGAACACATCCACCATTATGTCAGAAAGGCCCAACACTCACATCTAACCATGGGAGGCCCAACTTGCCACATCAGAATGGTCCAACACTTACATCCGACCATGGGAGGAACACATCCAAGAACCATGTTGGAAAGGCGCAACACTTATATCCGATCATGGGAGGAACACATCCAAGAACTATGTCGGAAAGGCTCAGCACTTATATCCGACCATGGGAGGAACACATCCAAGAACCATGTCGGAAAGGCTCAACACTTATATCTGACCATGGGAGGAACACATCCAAGAACCATGTCAAAAAGGCTCAGCACTTATATCTAGCCATGTGGGGAACACATCCTGCATCCATGCTAGAAAGGCTCAGCACTTATATCCGACCATGGAATGAACTAATCCTACCATGTCAGAAAAATTCTGCACTTACATCTGCCCATGGAAGGAACCAATCCTACCATGTCAGAAAGGCTCAGCACTTACATCCTTCGGTATGGTATCTATCATCCGAGGAAAGCCCCTACACTTACATTTGAACATGGAAAGAACCAATCTTATCATCGTGTCAGAAGGGCTCTACACTTACATCTGACCATGGGAGGCCTCGCCTACCACCATGTCAGAAGGGCTCTACACTTACATCTGACCATGGGAGGCCCTGCCTACCACCATGTCAGAAGGGCTCACAGACTCATCACTTCCCCTTGGAAGGAACCTCGATATGGAGAACACCAAGCTTCTCCTTGAAGTACTCAAACTTTACTCTGGCCATTTCTAGCATAAAATCACATCAGGGTTGATTACGTCCAAGGATAACCTGCGAGCTTCACCAGGACCGATTACATCCAAGGACAGCCTATAGGACTGATTACATCCAAGGATAACCTGCGAGCTTCGCCAGGACCGATTACATTCGAGGACAACCTACAAGACTGATTACATCTGAGCAACCTACGAGCTTCACTAGGAATTTTATGCTCAGACAACCTATCTCATCGGCTATGCTAGAACTCCCTCTTTTGAGAGATCTCGATCTGAATCACATACTGGAGCTTCATTGCTCCTCTCTCGACTGTTCTCAGCGCCATGCAGGACTCCTTCCTGCTAAACCAAGAGATCACACTTGATCTCATACTGAAGTAGCACCTCGAAGTGCTCTTCCTATCAATGGCACTGCCTGCCCAATCCGAATCCACATAACCCTCTAGGTTGGTCTTCTGATTCGCTTCATACTTGAGCCCATAGTCAACTATACCCTTCAGGTACCTCAGAATATGCTTTGCAGCAATCAGGTGAACATGTCTCGATTTGTTCACAACAAAGCAAATATTTGGTCTTGTATTCGTCAGGTACATCAAGGAACAAATCATTTGACGATACAACTTGGCATCAACCGTCTCTGATGAAGCATCACTCAATAGCTTCAGGTTCAATGCCATAGGTGTGGTCATGGCCTTGCAGTCCATCATCCCAAACCTCTTCAGGAATGTACTTCCCTTGTCCCAGAGAGATTCCATCTGCATTCTGTCACACCTCCATGCCTAGAAAGTAGTGCATCATATCCAAGTCCTTCATCTGAAACTCGGTAGCAAGTCTCCTTCTTGCAACTTTAATGAGTTCCTCTTTTATTTCAGGAACAAGTCATCGACATATAATAGGAGCATCATTGGTATTCCACCTTCAACCTTGAAGTAAAGGTTGGAATCTGCTTACTCTCAGTAAAGCCTAGAGTCATCAGTAATCTGTCCATCCTGTTGTACCATGTCGAACCTCGGGATCTTCTACAGTCACTCCCTTTGAAGTGGAGCATCACTCTCCCTCCGCCTTTCGTAGTCTATGTATTGAAACATGTTGTACTGGAGTGACAAGTAGCTTCCTCTGCTACTATTATTCTATGTATCCATCTAGGGTCACTGGATACCAAGATCCTCTATATTGAAAACGTTCTTCTCACACCCATCTGTGAGCTTGTCTTCCTCTATAGGCTTTCATCTTCAACCTTGTAGCAAAGGTTAAGATCTTCATCACTCTAGGTGATCTTCAAGCTCCTCATGTATGTGTTATCCCATGGGTGTCTTCTGAGCTCGTACAAGGCCGCCTTTAATTTACACACATGAATTTGCCAGTCATGTGTCTTAACTTCCAGTGGCTGCAAATGTCTCTTCGTAGTCTATGCCTTCTTTCTGTGAGAGACCTCGTGCTACGAATGTTGCCTTGTATCCCACGATGTTGCCGTCTACTGCATGCTAGATCTTGTAGATCCATATGGTAGATACTATTGACTTCCCTTCAGGTCTTCGACATCGCATTCTAGTCATCATTCTTCATTTTGGATTATTAGAGTGAATCTTGAATTGTCGTCACTTGTTCTTCGGAACAAGTCTCATCCTTATTTTTTTGTAGGCGACTGTACGCGATCTTTCCTACAAGTCAAATGCACCAGTTGTATGGTTATAAACATTTCGTGAGGCATATTCATAATGGAAAGTTCTTATGCATAAATATATAATCATGCAACTATTTTATCCAATACAACATTCATCCATATCTCACTGAAACTTTCTAGATGCCTTCCATCTATACCATGACATCATTGAGATTGTGCACTAATCCAATATGTCAGCAAAGGGGTTTCATTCTAGATAAGTAGCAATGGAGAATTATATAGCACCATGGACTACTTACCCATCACATGCATATTAGTAGTATATTGTCATTAATGAAAACGTTCTATCATGCATAACACATTAACTGAACATAAACAAAACAATATCATGAAATGACAATTGAATACTTATCTTTATTTGTTTCATGGGTAGACTTCTTCTTGAGCCTTCCGCTTCATCATCTTCTTTATTTATAACATCATCATTTCTTATCCAAATGCTAAGATGGATAAGAGGTTCTTCAAGAATTGATTTCTTCATATTCCTCATCGCTTGAGGGATCTTCTTTGATTCGTGAGCGCTTGATCTTCTGTTGCTCCCATCTTCTCTTTCTTTTATTATGAGCCGAGCTTATTCTTGTGTGCACTCTTCCTAGAGTCTGCTGAAAGTAATCACTTCCTTTTGGCACACATTCCTCGAATGAATGAATCCCGTGATCCTGGGAGGCCTTTCAAGGTGGTTATAACCATATCTTGATCTTCTTCAATTGCTTCGTCATAGAATCGAACACTTCCTTTTGGTGTCTTCAATGATGACACATGAGGGATGAGATGATCTTTAATAGAATCTGCAATGCTCCTCTTGGCTCTATCCTTGGCCTCATATCCCTCTGGCTCCTAGACCTTTCTTACTGAAATACTGATCCAAGTCAATTTCTTCAAGGATCACGTAATTCCTATACTTCTTCTGATTTATATTCTTCCCTTCAAATAGCTTGGTCAAGGAATCAGACATCCCTTCAAGCGCCTTTAGGGAAGACACTTGTGGTATAAGGTGATCCTCTTGGCTTTGACCAAGTTCTTCTTGTGTAAGGCTTTAGCCTTATCTCCCTCTAGAACTGGAACCTCTCCACTTATGTAGGTGTCCAATTCATTTTCTTCAAGAACCAATGAATCCTATACTTTCATGCTTGGAAGTTTTCAGCTTCACCAAGCTTGTCTTCAAGCTGGTGTGATAGGTCATTTTGAAATGAGAACCTCAAATGTAAATAGCAACAGATTAGATCTTGCCGATTTGAGGTGTCTGTCCTGGTTCCAGATCTCGCTGATCTAGGGTTTTTCAGAGAAACCCTAATTTTCAAAACTTGGAATCTTTCAGATCCGATTGGATAGAAAGATGGGCCTCTTCAAGGAAAGCTGTCCAATGTACTCATTTTCTAAAAACAGTGGATGGAAGCTCTTGGAACAGGAAGCCCTAGTTTTCCAAAATCCTCTGCAGAAATGCCTGATATTGTTTCTGTGGTATCTCTGAAAGTACTGCTCCTCTGTGTCTCAAATTTCGTACTGAGGTATCCTTTTTTGTCCTATTTCCAACACCACAGGTTTTACCAGAAATGGTTTCACCAATTGAGACTTATGAGAATTTTCCCAAGGTGACTTATTTCAGGACTGTTCAACATAGCGAACTTGTACGGACTTCCACGTGTCACTGTTTCACCTTCAGGGTCTGAAACTCTTACCACAAAAAATACAGTCTGTTCCCCATTTGGAACATCTTAAGAAATTCCATTTGGACCTTTGTAGCCCGAGATATAGCAATTCTCCCTAGGTGTCATGTTTAGGGATGAATCCTGGAAGAGGATGGAACCCTGATTTGGAGGAATCATATCTCGCATAATATAGCGAATATGAGGCTGAAATTTTTACACAAGGTACATTAGGATTTTATCTTCGGCCCCTGAGACTTCTTCAATCCTGAGATATAGCGAATGTACCAAAACTACCAGTTTTAGTATTTTAGGGTTTTTCAGGCCCGGGGTCAAACTAGGGTTTGACTTTCCTGGAGTTTTACTCAACCAAAAACTTTGACCTTGGTGTCTAAACTTCAATTTTGACGAGAAGAGAAATCCTATGCAGGCCTCACTCAAAAATTCCTCTTTTGTAAAAAACTCTAATTTCTCGCAGCAAAAATCGAAAATGCCCGGAATCAAATTTTGCTTCAACAGAAAGATGCTCCCTTCAATGAAGAGTTAGCCTAGCCTCTTTTTGCTGATGGATTGTGGAGAGAGACCCAAAAAGTAAGAAGCCGTAGCTTATGCAGCTGCACAGTGTCTTCTTCTTAGGTTAGCTCTGATACCATGTTAGATTTTTATCATTTAAGCAATATGATCTTAGGATCTTATCTGAGAGAATAACATGCACACAAATAATCACAAGAGACAAGAGACAAAGAATTTTCCTCGGGGAAACGATAAAGAAGAAAACCCTGCAACTTTCTCAGAGATAGAGTGAGCACCAGTAGCAAAAGTAAAACTCGAAAACATAAAGATGATCTCTGACAGCTAATCTCTCTCACTTGTGCCAACACTTCCTCTCTCACTCATGTGCCCTAGTTGAGTGAGTGTGTGTGTCAAATAGAAAGGCTCACTCTCTATTTATACTAATTTTCGACTTGATAATTACTTACCATGGTCGACATCTCTAGGAGAGTTTAAAACACTAGTGCCCCACAATTGTGGGGACTTTGCCCCCCGGTCAACAAGGAGGGTTAACCTCAACTCAATTGTAGGGGCTATTGCCTCGACTTACAATGGAGGGTTAACCTTATTGACTTTACATGACTTTATTATATTAATGACTCTCCCGATAGGAATATCGGGGTACAATGAAATACAAATAATTCCCCTGATAGGAACATCGAGGTACAATGAAATACAAATGATTCCCCTGATAGGAGCATCGGGGTACAATTTAAGATATACAAGTGAATACATTCTGAATTTACAAATACATCAACAATTTAATCGTAATGTACAATGGTATCAATGTACTTTATCATTTATTTAATTTTGCACACTAGAAGAAATCACACCTCTATCATCGTTAATAAGATACATGATTATTTAAAACACAACTGATGCATATAAGTATGTTCATAAATCCACACACAGTGTATTTAGTGAAGGCAAGTCCAACCAATAATAAACAAATAAGCACAATATACTGTAAAAGTTGTTTAATGGTCCGATCAAAATGTGTGGCATTACATACACCCACCCTCCGGGAAACTTCATCCTGAAGTTAAAAAAAAAAAAAAAAGTGAGCAACTTATGACACATGGTCTCTTACGTCCTTCTAGGTAGCATATTCTAGGCTATACTTGTTCCACAGGTGCTTAACTTGGTCCACCAGGTGTTCTTGAGTTGTCAAACCCTAGTTGAATATGCGTACTGGTTTGACCAAGTAGCTCTGTTACAAACATTGTCGATGTATCATAAACATCACAATATATTGTGATGCTAACTCACCGATGATATATTGACAATGTATTTCTTGATATTTTCCTCGATTTTTGGTGTTTTTTCCTTAATTTTATTGCAATTCTTTCAAATATATCGTGATTTTTTGCTTTTTGTATTTTTTTAATAATCTTGTATTTTTTAGTTTGTCAATATATTGCCAATGTTTGTTGACAAATTTGATAATTTGTTTATGGACCCTCGGTGATATATTGGTCAACACGATATTTGTAACTTTACCGAGTAGGCTCCCTCATATGAAACTTATAGTTCCTTCAAATTTAGTTTATGAGATTCGTCAACCACATACAAGATGTAGTATAAATGCATGGAAAATGTCATGATTTTTATGTAAATGGGGTTGGTAGCGCTAATCGTTATGCAACGGGTCCAACTTTTCTAGGATTTCAAATGGCCCTATAAATTGAGGTGAAAACTTTGTCCCTTGTTCAAACCAGATAATATTCTTATTAGCTCTAATACAAGTAAAAAATTCATGTCCAACATTATAACTTCAGTAAGTTCTATGAGCATCGACATAACTCTTTTGTCTATCTCGTGCTTATTTTAACTGTTGCCTAATGAAAATTACCTACTCTCCCATTTCTTGAACTAGTTTTGGTTTTGTGATTACTCAATCTTCTAGCCTATCGCTACTCAATGGTGTCTTACATGCGCCCCGCCGCTCCCCCCGCCCTCCCCTATTAAAGCATGAAAAGGTGGCATTGCATAGAACTATGACAACTATTATGGTAAGCAAACTCTACCAAAGATAAGAATTTTTACCAATGGATCTGTTGATCCATAACATACATCGTAAGCATGTCTTGCATTACTTGATTAACCCTCTCTGTTTGCTCATGCATTTTTGTATGATCTATTGAGCTTAGGTTTAACTAACTCCCCAATGTTGATTGCAAGCTTGTCCAAAACCTAGAAGTAAGCTTAGGGCCTCAATCTAAGATTATCTCCTTAGTAAATCCACGAAGGCGAATAATCTTATTTATAAATACCCTTGCCACATCTATGATGTCATAACTTTACTTGAATGGAATAAAATGGGCCCTTTTGGTTAGTTTATCAACTACCACCAAAATGACATTATGACTTAGAGATGTGAGGGACAATCCTACAACAAAATCCATGGAAATGACTTCCCACTTCGACATAGTAATGTCTTGAGGTTGCAAGAGACCATCTAGGTGGAGGTGATCAAAAGTTTACTTGTCGACATTCAAGACACTAAACAACAAATTGCACTAGTCACACTTCATGCCTTCCCAAAAGGAGGCCTTCTTCATGTTTGTATACATCTTCTTCACCCTCTAATGTGCACACTAAAGTGCTCCATGGGGTTCCTTGGTGATAGGATTCTAATATTCCCTTGAAATTGCAACAACCCATTTGCCTCTATATGTTAACCCCCAAACTTATCTTCTAGTGATCTCCCAGTCTGAAGTACTAATGTAACCTTTAGATACCAACTATCTCCAAGAAGTTGTCCTAACACTCTCTCCCTTAAATTGACTTTTACGAGTACTAAGGAGAAGATCCTCAACCCTCTACCTAGGACATCAACACTACATTATCTTTTCCCTTGATGTAATATATCCCAAAGTTGTACTTGCTCATAAATTGACTCAATTTTCTTTGCCTAACATTTAGATCTCTCTGCACAAATAGATTCTTTAATATTTTGGGATCATAATTGGGCACAAAGCTACGCCTTACAAGATAATGCCTCCAAAGCTTTAGTGATAGCATAAACGCTGCCAATTGTAAATTATGGATGGGGTAAATCTCTTCACAAGTATTCATTTTCCTTGATGGATAAATTATTTCTTCACCTTCTTACATCAACATAGTGTCCAACTCATGCTTCGAGGCATCCGTGCAAATTGTAAAGTCCTTGTCCTTATCGGGCACTCACAAGATTGGTACATTGGCTAATGATATCTTAAGTTTAACGAACGCAATGCCGCATTCATTGGTCCACTCATATTTGATTCCCTTGTGTTGCAAAGTTGTTGGGCTTTGTAATCTTGGAGAACCCTTCCATAAACCTTTAGTAGCACCTAGCTAAGCCCATGAAGCTTTGTACCTTGCAAGCATTCCTTGGCACTGACCACTCCCTTATGGCCTTCATCTTCTTAGGGTCCACCAAAACTCATTCCTTTGAAATAATATGTCCAAGACAATGAATCTCCTTTTGAAATGAGCACTTGGACAATTTACCACACAACTTGTGTTCTCTTAAGCATGCCAATGGTAACTGCAGATGCTCCTCATTCTCTTTCTTGTTATTAAAATAGACGAGAATATCATCTAAGAAAACTTGCACAAATGGGTCCAAGTATTTACAAATACTCCAGTCATTAGGCTCTTGAATATTGTTGGTGCATTGGTCTAACTGAGAGGGTACCACTATAAAATCATAATTCCCAAACCTTGTTCGGAAGGTAGTGTTTGGTATATCAACTTACTTAATTCTAAGTTGATGATAGCCTAATCGTAGATTGATCTTCGATAAATTTTTTGTTCCTTTCATTTGATTGAATAGCACATCAATTTGAGGTATATGGTACCTATTTTTCATTGTGGCTGGGTCCAAATCCCGATAATTAGTGCAAAGTCGTGGTGAACCATCCTTCTTCTTGACAAAGATCACTAGTGTGCCCCAAGGAGAAATGTTGGCCCTGATGAGTCCTAGTCCAATAAATGCTTTAGTTGCATTCAAAAATCATAAAGCTCAAGAGTCATCATCTTGTAAGGTTTCTTGGAGATTGGCTTGGATCTTGGTTTTAACTCAATAGTAAATCTAGTTTCCTTTCCAAAGGTAACCCTGATAACTCCTTGGGAAAGATGTCCTTGTATTCTAACAACATTGGGTATTGATCTAAATTGAAGGGCCCTTCTCCCCACTTACAACCTCCACTAAGTACAACCAACATCCTTTCTTGAGGCAACACTTAACTTTCATCACTGAGATGAAATGTAGAGATAGCTTCCTCTTAATACCTTGAATTTGAATTGTTTTCCCTTTGTCATCTAAACACAAAGCTCTCTTCCCATAACAATCCAAGAAATCTTGATGGTCCTCAAGCCAATTCCTATCTATGATAAGATCATAAGTACCTAGGGAAGTGACATACACTTTGATCATAGTTGAACACACCCTTAGGTGTACTAAACGTTCTTTAACACTAGGTCCTATTTCTTACTTTACCCCTGAAGCCATTTCAACTAGATTGAAATTGTTGTGCTCTCAGACTATCAAACCACATTTATGTAATGCAAATGGAGAAATGAAACTATTTGTTGCACTGGGATTAAATAATATTTTAGCCTAAACACTGTTGGTTTTACTTGAAGAATCGACCACAGTGGATTGATGTTTGATCCAACAATTATCAACTATTGCAATAGGTGCTCTTCTACACATTCAATTGCATGTGGCATTGAAGTTGGTTTCCACGTTTGCATAAGGGATCTTATATTGTAGTTCAATTCATAAACAAAATGGTGTTCATGTCATTGATCTGTATCCATGGAAGATACACATTTGATCATTTCCATGAATCACAATTCATGGTCCTCCACAATTTGGTTCCCCTACACTAAGGCATGCGAGGTTCCTACATTATCCTCAAAGAATGCAAGCAATTACTTCTTTTAGAACCTATATTCAAACAACCCCCAAGGGATGGTGTTAAGAGTGAGATGCAATTGTCTTTCCACGTCCCCCCTCCAGTCCAAGGCATGATCTCATAATTGAAAAAAAGTTGTTTTGGACTTGGAGGTGGTGGTGTAATATTTCAATGCAAAATGCTTCTTTATGCCTTCTAGCCATGTCTCAGTACACCATGTAATGCAACCTTCAATAAACTTTGAAAGCTTGATTTTATGAATCTTTCTATTAATGTCCCAGGGAGGAGGTTCTTGCTCCATATTCAATGACGCCTATAGATTACCCTCCCTCAATAGTGAGGGATCTTCTTCAACAAATGATGCATTGCTCACTCTTGGAAGCCTCTAAAGTGTCTCGTTGATTGTCTCTAGGGAGTGCATTATGATGACCATATCAGATGATAGTATCAACAGAGTTGGTATGTCAAGCTCAGGAAACGATGTTGCCTGTTTTTTACCCCAATTTCCACATGTCCTAACCATATTGATTCTACAAACTGTTTAAGAAGGTTTATATTAAGGTTTATGTGTTTACTAGGTTACACATAAAATGCATAGGTGTAGGCATCTTTTACACTACACTCGTAACGAGCATATCACTTGAGGTTGTGGATGAGGGTGAAGGATGTCAATAAGATAATGAAACTATGACACTTACCTCAGGAGTGACATAATTTCTACTACTCTATTGAACACTAAATGTCACATTAATCCCCCCCATCGACACCCAAATCACCTCAACACCATAATAAAATATTTAACCATTTTTTAATCTATATTTTTTTATGTAATGGCATGAAGAATATGATAAATTGTAATAAATTAATAATAAATTTCCGTGATAATGCATGTGAAAGAATGCAATGGAATGCATATACATGTTTGTCAATAACTAGGGTAAGTTGTCCTTGATCACCAACGAATATAATTGATCTCCCTCCAAATGAAACATGTGAATTTTTAGGAAATGCTTGACAAAGTCTAGAATCAATTTGTGTTAATAAATTTCTCCCTATAAAACTCATTTTATATATAAGGATATATCTAGCATGTCATATCTCTTCTTGAAACTTAATCAAATCTAAACCTTCTAAATTGGTCATGTCTTTCATTGGTATATGAAGAGTAGAGTGCATTATCGATGCAAATATATTAAAAGTTGCAACATTGGTTGGGGACAAAAGATGCAAAGACATATTCTCAGGAAAAGAATCCAATTTGAGTGCTTGTTTAATAGCTCCAATCAAGTATGGCTTTCCTGTAACCGTAGTTCCTTGGATAATCATATGCAATGGTTCACATTCCCAAATCTATAATGTTCAGTAAAAATATCATATGCTTTTCTTGTTTTTTTACTTAACATTTAAAATGAATATGAGTTTGAACGATCACTATGAAAAATAGAATTCAATAGTCAATTTTGAGATATGAAATTCACTGCACAACTGGAAGTGTCATTATCCACAAAATTGGAGTTCCAACTTTTCATGACATCACGATCCTTAAATCCAAGCATGTCATATTCATTAGGATTTATATGCTTATTATTATATAGACTTGATATGATCTCTCACTCATGCATCCGAGTATCCCCTTGCACAATTAGCTCTTCCACGTATTTATATTCAACTTGTTCCTCTAGTGGAATTGGATTATGATCTACATGCCAATGATTGTATCGAAATTGTTGCTAATTTTTTATGATACATTTGATGTTTTTCCTATATCTATGCGGAACTCACGAAATGGCTTGTACAATACCAACTCCGTCAAACAAAAATCAATATACTTTTCATTTTCATGTGTTGGTATTGAGCTACATCGAGGGTAAAATCGTACAATGTCACCATATTTTCGTGGTAACCATTTATCACCATGGCAACATTTGTCATAAGACCGTGATCTAGTGACATCTATTAAACAATTGTGCTCCATATTTAAATGCCTCTTAGTATATGCATTGATAAGGGAATTATTATTGTCAACATTAAATGCATTTGATATCACTTGTTTGAAAACTTTCATGCCAACATTTAGAACCACACTTCGATGACTACTTTTTGAAAGGGGAAGCTTCAAAAGCATATGACATGTCTCTTGTGTCCCTATGTCCTTATCAACAATGGTCTCACACAATAAACGTCTATATGCATGTGTTGTTGGCTTATCTGGATTCTCAATAGTAGAGACACACATCAACCTATCATGGACGATCTTAGATCCCTTTTCAGATTTTTCTACATGTTTCACTACGTAATTAATGACCACGCGCTTAGAAAGAACACTTCCAATCCATATTAACTCACCACATAATCAATATTTGATGATTATGTGTATTCATTCTGTCATCATTTTGTTTAGGTTCATATAGTTTCAAAGTGCTACATAATTCCCATGGTGCCTTATATCGACAATGCAATCTCTTACCCTTCTTTCAAATACAAAATTTTGCATTACATGTTATGTAATCCTCAACACAATTTACAAGTTCTTCATAGTCCATTGATTGATCATTTTGAAATATATGTTCTATATCCTTTAAGCAAGGATGATCATCATCACTTCGTCTAACATCAATATTTCTATGATGTGCATTGCGTGGATTTCAAACATGTACAATCTTATCAAAATATTCTTTTGCAAATATAACTTGAATAGGATATTCTTAATTCAATTTTTATGTAGTTGGAGCATCTTTCAGCCATGAAAAACCATGCACATGTGGAGATCCACGATGTTGCTATTCATAGCAACACCAATCATCCATAGCATAATTAAATTTATGGAAAATTTCATATCTAAACGTTGTATATCTCATATACATATAATTTGCGGCAATATGTGGATTGTCAATTACATGATGATGTCTCCATTTTCTTTCTTCTCTTGGGTCTACAGGACATGTACCTAACATGAATTTATGCAAATATGGCCATTTCATATCTGCTCCACTCAGGGTGAAGAATAGTGTGGGACACCCAATTTGTTGAATCATGTCACATAATTCTCCACGACATTTGATGGAATGTGCACATGTGCCTCTTAGTAATGTACGAAATCTCATAAGTTTATTAGCTATTTGAGAATCAAGTAAAGTTTGTAAATGTTCTCGTAACTCATCAACAATTTTAGGTACTTTCGTCATATTTTTTTAACAAATGTTGTAGACGAATCTTGAGCACGATGTCTCATGATGATATTAAGCAAAAAATAACTAAAGCGCGGGTGTTTTCCAAACTTGTTGTCACAATATACAAGAATATGTTTTGCATACTCATGAAGATGCACATTTTGAATCCTAGGATGTAACCAGTCTACTTGACCTCGAGGAAATAATGTTGGAAATGCCATATCAAAAAACCCCTCAATATTATATTCATTTATGGGAGTTGAACCAATGTTGAGCCAATCAATGACAACTTTTAATTCACCATTTGATTTTTATTCCTCTTGATGAGGGTTATTTTCCCAAGCTCTAATAATTTTGATCTCTCTTGGATCATTTGGAGGCTTTGATGCAAAAAAAGTAGTTTGATATCCATCTATGATATCATCAACCCCTTAAATTCCTTCAAGCACAACCAATTCTGTATCTTTGTCCAATTGTGGTAATATAACAATATTAATCATTTATGATACATCTATCAGATTTTGTGGTAAATTTTGAAGTGCAATGTAATCAATTTGAACATCATGATAGAAAGGATCATGTTCAATATTATATAACAATGCATCATATGCATTCTTTTTCTAATTGTGAAATTGTAACATGTTTCTTGCCGTCTTTTTTTGCAAACAATGATCATTATATCAATCTCTCTAATATGTCATGGCAATACATTAGCAACGTTTTTTTATTTCTTGAGGAAAGATAAAGGTGCGTTCTCTATATTTGAATTTTCCACCTATAGAATGCAACTTGCAAAGCAGGACTTACATGTACTATCAACATCTCTTCAATTTGTGTTAGATCTACAAGGACTCATGGTTATCTACTAGGGCCATATAATTTTGAGCTGAAAATATGTCCCTAATCCCTTCTTGCTTACATCTTGTACACATTGGACCTATATTTGTATTGACAACGTGGATTCCATCATAGGACTCTTCAAACACATAACACATTTGTGGATGAACCAGTCGATCAATTCTTGTCCAAAAATTTCCATGTGCAATAACTTGTTCTTCATTTATCGTGGTTTGATGCTCTCTGTCATTTGTTGCAGTAGCTTGACATTCTTCATTTAACACTGAATTTCTTCCGTTATCATGGACAATAAATTCAGGGTCATTCAATATATCTTCAATACTTTTTTGTCTCTGATTATTTCATTGTTCCTTTTTTCTTTCAACATTATGTTTTCTTTGGTCTTCTTTTTGTTCTGGAGCCCGATGTTGGGAATTATTCTCTCTTTGCAATCTACATTGTTCACGATCTTTTATTTTTTGTTCTTCCATTTGTTCAAGTGATTCATTCTCTCTCTGTTTCTTATCTCGTTGTCGCAAGGACCTTCTTAGGCCTTCAACCTCATTACAAATAGGACTTTCATTAGGAGGAGACATGATTATATTGAAAACCTTGTAGCATAGAAGTAAACATTTAAATTATTTTACCAAAGATAATCACACAAATCAATGCAAAAGAGAAAATTACAGAAATCAATGCATCAAGAAAAATCACGGAAATCATTGCACCATAAAAAATCAAGGAAATCTTCATTTTGCTAATTAATAGTGTTCCAAAAATGTTACAATTTAAAGAGTAATCCTATAGTTCAATCGTGTTAGTTGATTGGCTATAATGCAATCACAATTTCCTTAGACATATGAGTGGATTTCAAGCAATCAACATTTGCAAACAAAAAAATTTACTTAAAAGCCATAAAATATTTTTCACAATGTTTACAAACATAGACTACAAATATAATAATTAATTGTATGTATCACTACATATTTAATTGTAGTCTTCGTGTATTTATAATAATTAATTGTATTTGTTGGTATCGCCTTAGTGTATCTATAATAATTAATCGTATCTAATTCTACATATTTGTGTTCAATTTGGTCTGTAGTTGTATGAGCACTATTGCAGGGATGAGAAAAGCGAGTAGGCCATAATCCATTGTTGTCACACTTCCATAATGGGAAGGATATAAAGGCTATTGACTCTCGATATCATGCCTCAATCAATTTTAATGATCAATCAAACTTTACCTTCACCGGTTGCAATAGTTTTTGTTATAGTTCAATTTAAGAGGACACATGATGGCTGCCCAAGATTATCAAACTTAAGGAAAGCCAATGAAGTTTTACTTTGAATGAATCACAATTCATACCATATTGAAAAACAATATTAATAGATACCATATTAAAAAGGAAGTTTGCATAGTTTGGAATTGATCCATTGATAACATAGATACCATATGCTATAGCAATTGACCATTGATACATTAGATACCATATGTTGTAGCATTTGATCGTTGGTTTTTCTATTGCTTTTATGACTGTTGATACAATAGATTGTTGTGAACCAAGTGATACTGAGAGGGGTGGGGGGTGAATCGGTATCGTGCACCTTTTATCCTTTCAAACATTTATTATGCCATGCAATCGTTCATTAACATATGAACCATGTATTATAAGCAATTTCAAATACAAAGAACACCACACAAAGAATATATAGACAAATATCGTATATGTATATGTATGTATGTGTATGTGTATGTGTATATGTATATGTACCACACAAAGAATATATAGATAAATCTTATATATATGTATATGCATATCTATATCTATATATCATCTTATTATTACAAATAATGTGGGGAGACACCAATCTCCAAAACAAGTGTGACCACCAACTCATTGTTTTGCTGACACCAATAAGACATAAACACCAATCCCTTGCAAGCACCAACTTGTTGTTTTACATGCACCAACCTGTGAGGACACCAATCCTCTTATGAGCACCAACTCATATCATCAAGCACCAACTTGTGCAGTTAGGCACCCACCTGAATTTCTAGGCTCCAACCTGTGGAAGACACCAATATTTTGTCGTTGCCCCTTCCTACCACCCAGACATAGATTTTTGTACACTTCAATTAAAATCCACTCTGCGCTTTCTGCTCTGTTTCCTTTGTTCTACATAGACTACAGAGCAAACTGTGTTTCAAGATTCCAATTCTTTCTGCACAATCATTCCTTCTTCTGTTCAAGTGCTCCTCATTCACATGCTCCTTGTTCAATTACTCCTTAGGCTCCTCTCATAAATGATCCTTATAAATCTGTGTCACTGCTCCTTGTATTTTAGCATGTCCTATAATATTTCACACTGCCTCAATTCATACTTCCATTGATTCCCCTAATAATTTCATTTGTTCCCCGAAGCTTGTAATTTCAGACTATTACATCTTTTCATTCCAAGCTTACTTTAACACACAACAAGCTTCCACTTATTTATACCAATATTACTTAATTGATGTGTCCACAAATTGGGGTTTCTTTAAGTCGATGATGCCCCTTCTAATTTTCTTCTTGGTCAAGCTAACCACCCCTCTTACTCTATCGTCAGGGTGCACTTCTGGGGTTTCATGACTTAGTGGGTTTTGCGCACAAGAGTTCCATAACTTGGTGGGACTTTCACACTAGATTTCCATCACTTAGTGGGATTTTACACTAGATTTATGTAACTTGATTGTGCACAAACACCTTTATTCTATATACTTCTTCAAATTGGCTTTAAGACTTTCTTTGACACTTGGTGAAACTTGCACACATATTTTCTATATACTTCTTCAAACTTAATGCTTTAGCACATGATTTATATATACTTATTCAAATTGGATTTAAGACTTCAATGCGATCACCATGTTCAACAATCTCTTTGACATCAATGACAACACCAAGCTCAACATAGATACCATATACTGTAGCAATTGACCATTGGGTTTTGTATTGATTTTAAGGATAAATGACTACCGAAAGTAAAAACAAATTGCTTTAGAGTGGGGATGACTTACTTATAATTAATTGTATCTATTTCTACATATTTGTGTTCAATCTGGTCTCTAATTCAAATGAGAGTATGGAACAACACTACAAGGATGAAAAAAGTGGAGATTTCTTTGATTGTTGCGATTAAAGCTCATGTCTTGATGCTGCTGGGATTAAATGACTAACAAATATTTCCTTGATTTCTTCCAACATAAATTGGATTTATGTTGTCACAAAGATACCATATTTCACTCAGCTAGAGTGTGTTGACAGATTGCTTTTATGGATGTATGAATACCAAAGGTATAAACAAATTGCTTCACAGTGAGGGCGAATAACTTATAATTATTTGTATCTATTTCTACATATTTGTGTTCAATTTGGTCTCTAGTTCAAACGAAAGTATGGAAAATCATTGTAGGGATGAGACATTAGAGGAAATTTCAATTTAAAATGGGCCTTCCAAAAATAATACAAATTCCATGTCATCATGTATTAGCCAATCAAAATGCTTTAAAATTAAAAAAGGGAGCACCTCTTAAACAATTTTTTAATATAAATTTGGGGATATGTATCATAAAAAAAAAACTATTTTTTTTGTTCGTATTTTCGACATAGCTCCCTATGTTTTTACCCAAATTTCGATAAGGAGAGCTCGTTGGATGTGGAATTAAATTTCGCATCCAACGAGTACCCACTCAGAATACTTTTGACGGGACCCGCTACCCCAAAAGTATTTCATGTATAATTTTCATGTATTTCTTGTTTTTGGGGTAGCGGGGCCCGTTAAAAGTATTCTGAGTGAGTACTCGTTGGATGCAGAATTTAATTCCACATCCAACGAGCTCTCCCGACCGAAATTTGGGTAAAAACATAGGGAGATATGTCGAAAATATGAACAAAAAAGTAGTTTTTTCTTTTCTTCCTCCAAAATTAATAAATATTATTTTATTATTTTAACTATTATTTTATTAATTTTCCTTAGGAGGCCCATTTTGAGTTGCAATTTCCTCTAATGAAAGTGGAGATTTCCTTGATTGTTGCGATTAAAGCTCATTTCTTGTTGATGTTGTGATTAAATCGTGACTAACGGAGATTTACTTGAAACTGGATCTTTGTTATCACGCTTCCATAATGGGAAGGCTATTGATTCTCGGGTAGATCATGCCACAATCAATTTTAATGATCAAGCACGTGCATATTAAGGTGAATATTTGAATATTTGATTTACTAATATATGGGATCTAGAATAGTGAATCTTTTATTGGGAGCACCATCATAGAAGTGAAAATATTTTACAATTTTGAACATCCTTTAATAAAACATAAATATGGTTTGACAAAAAAATACTAGCCTTAGAAATCACTCTAGCTTTACAATTCGCCTAGATGTTCTTAGAATATGTCCATATATACCTACAATCTAAAATTGTTGGCCGAAATATTTGTAGTCTGAAATTGTTTAGGCATTGAATTGAAATTTAAAATTGATATTGGAAAGAAATCACACACACACATATATATATATATATAACAAATTAATAAACAAATTTAAATCAAATTAATTATATTTTAAGAAATATAATTAATTATATTTTAAGAAATATAATAAAATTAATTGAATGGTAATTATTTTAAATAATTTTTCTGATGCAGGATTTGCTAGCGTGGGCCATGTGATCCCTTATTATGAGCTCATGTGCTTAATATTGGGGGTAACTCAAGGGTGAACAAAACCCTAACCTCTCCATCCATTTCTCATTTCTCCCTCATGAATGTTTTCATTGTTATCTAAGGTTCTTAGTTTTTTGTTTCAATTATCAACTTGAGCGTCTCTCCCCCAAACCATGGCTACAAATAGTTAGGAGTGGGTTTCATGGTGGGCTCAAGTAATTTTTGAGTTGTTTTTATCATCTTCATAAATGAGGGTAGTTCTTGTTTTGTTTTTCCTCCCGCAAGTAAAAAGGGAATGCATGGTTCAGGTTTATTCTTAAAGAGGGACGCTCCACTACACCCCCTAATTATGGAGATACAAACATCTTTTCCCTAGCTTAAATTCACTTTTCTCCTAGGATTTTCAAGTCTTAACTTTGTATTCATGAACTTTGTTCCTCTATTGTAATCTTTGTATTTCTCTTTCAACTACCGGTAGCCTCTCTAGCTTGCTTTTTCAAAATACATAGTAATCTAGACTTTTCACTACTTTAATAGAGGGTTCTAATTTAGCTTTCTACCTTGTTCTATCTTCTTTTTTTATTGTTATATTTATTATGTTGAGATTTTTTTTGAGGTCGGGTTTTTAGGTAGGCTCTTATGGATCAAGACTTGGAACTAGGATGGTATCAAATATAATACCCTATTTTCTAGTGATGGTTGTTAGTTATCTAACATTAATGATAATATTTGAAATAAAACCATCCTAGATCCAAATCCTAGCCTCTATCAAGTGCCCAGAGGGATCAAATATTCCGAGATGCAAACCTCTTATCAGGTATTACACTCAAGGAGGTTTCAGTCTATGTAGAGGCTCCATGTTAATGAATTAGAATTCTGTCCAATAACAATTCCTTTGGGTTGCTGAAATATTTAGCTCTCATGATGGTTAGGAAGAGGGAAATATGAACTTACATGAACGACATGGTTGTCATAACTCTCATTAATCTCCTTTCTTATGTGATGTTTTAGCAAAGCCATGTTAAAAGAGTTTGTCTCTTTTCTTATGCGTTTTTTTGCACAACCCTACGCAATGTCTAGTTTCCTTTTCAAACTTTTAAACAATGTTGTAGTAGGTACAATATAGAGTATGAGGATGATAAACTATTTTGGCATAGAAATTTAAACAATTTAAAATATTTTGATATATTTTAATAAATATATTTTAAAATATTTTAACAAATATATTTTAAAATATATTTTGATATTTGTATATTTTTTTAGAGGAAAAAATACCAGACCTTGATATTCATATTGAATCAAAGGACATCATATACATTCAGCAAACATAGGGCTTTCTGAGCTTTAGCAAGAACATTGTCATATGGGGATCCCACTAATTACTAAATAATCAATGAAACATTCAAACTGCCAATATCAGAATATCAGAAAACTCTATATTGTAATAATACAACATTGTTTAAAAGTTTGAAAAGGAAACTAGACAGTGCATAGGGTTGTGCATATATATATATATATAAGTGAAATAAAATCGGATCCCATATGTCAACTTACACGAATCTATATTAACTTCTACGTTATCATTAAAACCAAAAGTTTCGAAGTTCTGATATGAATCTATATAAAACATCAAATTCCTATCATGTTCTAAAAAAAAGTGTATTTGGTGTAGCTGAAACTGGTAGTGCTGCTATTATATCCTCATCACTCATGATGTGAGATAAAACAATTCAATTTCATTTCATTTTATAACTGTATTTGATGCAGCAGTAGACGACAGTTTTCCCGTTACATGCTGATCAGTCATGATCCGAAGATTGCAGTTTTAGGGTTTTGAACCACATATTGGTTATGTTTTTTTTTGTCAAATGGCCTCTGGCTTAGCAAAGCCAATGCAATAATTCCTGCTTTGTATATCAGTGCCCATTAACCCATTTGGCTGCATACTGAAACCTGAAAAGAGAAAATGTCGGTGGCCATTAATTTTCTCTCGTTAAAGAACTCCTTGGAAACAATGGATTCGGCCAATAGGGAGAACCACTTAGAAATTCTTTTTCCAGCACACTAAATTCTATTGCGTGGAAAGGTTAGGAAAATGCAATTTTGTCACAGTATTAGTTTCAATCATGCTCGGTTTTCATCTGCTCGATAGAATAAAGATAATGGTGGTGTTGACCACCATGCTGATATTGCTAATGTCAACACCATGCTGATATTGCTAATGCTCATTGTCCAATAATTCAGTTACAGCTCCTATGTGTCCTGTGGGGCTTTCTCGACTTTGGCTATAAATCCATCTGATGAGCTAATTCTGTAATCCATATATACTTCTATGGTTTTAAGATGACGACGAGAAATATACATGCTATTTCCTTCAGTATATATTATACACAGTTGCACCGTGCCAAGCTGTGTGCACCTGTAAGTAATATGGAGTTATACTGGATTTCATAGTTTATCAATGGTGTGAAAGTAGAATATAATAGTTTTATTTACCTTGCCAGAGAACTATGAGTTGAGAATTTTGTCACATATAGTAAATTAGTATATATTAATCCATATTCGACGAAGGAAAAAAGTCCCTTTGACATGTTCACTACGGTGTAGAAAATCAATTAGAATTTATGGGTTCTAACAATTACTTTTAATTATTCTTGTTCACTATGGTGTAGAAAATCAATTAGAATTTATGGGTTCTAACAATTACTTCTAAAAAGTAACTATTGCAGACATTTACAAAATGAACTTTATAAGAGGAACGTTTCATGAAGTAAAAAGTAACTTTACAACATCTCCATCATAAGAGGAACATTACATAACATAACGTTACAAGATCTCCCCATAGTGGGGTGTAAAGCTCCTCTCGACCCAATAAAATCAAGTTTTGCATGTAATAACTTGAGGGAATTGTCCCTTCAATTCTAGCATAATAGGTAAAAATTGTATGTCAATTCCTATTGTAATATCATCATATCAATTAATGAATTTTTTAAGAGAAATGACATAACTAGGTACGAGTAATATATTACTCGCAAAAGACAATCCTTAGTTGAACCAAGTAGTGCAAGTAGTCCAACCAACTAACATTGTTGAACCATGTTGAAATTGAGATTGATCCTTGTAGCCAACTAGCATCTAAGACGCTAGTTCTAGGAAATCTGTGGGGTTTCCTAGCCCTTTGTGCCTATAACTTTGATATAGCAACCCCACTCCCAATTTCCAATCTCTAGACAAACATTTTAGATCTAATCTTTCTGTAACTGTTTTTACATTCCACATTCTCTAATGTGTTTCAAGAAAAATACCACCCCACTTCATCCTTACATCTCTCTTTTATCCCCCTATTTCAACCGCCTTTCTCCCTTGTGGAGAAGGGACAAATTATAGTAAAATAATAATAATAAGTTACTTACTTCTTTAATGGTATGAAAACCCCCTCTTAACAAGGTAGGTCTATCACATTAACTCAACTCATTTTCTATAAAATCTAAATATTATTAAATAATAAAATATCTCAATGTGTTTATTATTTAATAGTCCATTGTCACTCACATTGTTAATTGTTTGGCAAGCATTAATTGGTCCGCCTATAACATGATATGAAATCAATAATTTGCACATATTAATCAAGGAGAATTTTAAGGATCCATAATTTTCTTAAAGTGTAGAAACCTTGGTGAATATTATTAATTCTCAAGTCTCCAACCATAAAATTTTGAGTGCTATTTGTATTAGAAAAGGTCTAAATCTAACCCATGGGCTAAATTTAGCCTCTAAAATTTTCCCTTGATATCAATTAGAATAAACCAATGCAATGAGATTACTAATTTAAACATGATTACTATTGAGAATATTTAATGAATACAATTAATAAAATACAATTTAAATGATTAATACAAGCTAATGTAAACGAATATAATACTATGGAATATAGGCTTATGAAATGAAAATTTAAATAAAAAGATGTTAATACTATAATTAATATCATAACTTAATGTCATTATACCCATCAACCACTGTACATGATAACACAACAATCACCAATATGCATATATATTTGCATCGTAACTAATACTAGCATACATGCACAAGGTGTGTGTGGGTGGCCAATGTACACATAGGTTGTGCATGTACTATAAGCAACCATTAGCACCTATAATGCATAGTTCCTGACTGTCAAGACAATAATGACCACACATGTAAGACAACAATCTAGTACCCATAACATCAAACAACTTCACTAACTGAGTCACAATACATCAACATTGTTCAACATGACACTTATATATAACTTAACCCTTGATTTACAAGTGAAAGGAACCAAGTACAACTAAATTGGCATCTCAAATCTAAACTGAAATATACTAATGTAATTATCCTTCCTTCCTAACCTACTTCTATCTTCCACTTCCTAATTGTTTCTCTGATATAATATATTGGAGTGTCAACTATATTGACCTAACCACATATATAACCAGTAAGTGGAAGTGTTGACTAAATCTACTTGAATTCCCCAACATGCAACTAGGAGTCATCATCATACAACTTGGGGAGCATGACTCAACATAGCCTTCCAAATACCTCAGGTTTCATAGGATGCACAGTGGGAAATACCTCCACCCCTACTATTGGAAATAGGGTCAACAATGTATCTGAAATCATACTATGTTATTGTTGTGGTTCTTAGAGTTGTGTCATTGAATGACTAGTTTTGGAAAATTGGTCTCATGCATAAACCTACACTAGCCCCCACACCATAACAAGTATCTGGCTATTGTTTAGCCCCTCTAACATGTGGGTTAGTCTCATCCAAACATAAGATCATGCATACTCTTTCCTTGTTTCCAAGTCAATCACCAATTTATCAACCATGAATCAATTTAAACAAGTCACTCTATCTATCATGTGTATGTGATCCATTCATTCATTTAATTGAGATATACATTGGTATGGCATGTACCCTATCATTTATTTTAATTTTCATACTAGAATTAAATCACACAAGTCTATCATCATTAATAAGATAAATAACAACTTAAAACATAATTGTCGCATTCAAGTAGGTTCATAAATTCATACACATAATTTACTTAGTTAAGTCGAGTCTAATTGATAATAAGCAAAGAAATACAATATAGTTCTAAATGTTGTTTAACAATCCCATAAAAAAATGTGGGGTGTTATGTACACTTTCTATCCTTCTAAG
Source organism: Pseudotsuga menziesii (assembly GCA_001517045.1). NCBI lineage: Eukaryota > Viridiplantae > Streptophyta > Pinopsida > Pinales > Pinaceae > Pseudotsuga > Pseudotsuga menziesii. The sequence continues at coordinate 887,149 of LPNX011164144.1, forward strand.
GAGTTTGAACAACAACAATTTTTCCTGTAGTGGAGTGACTAAATTGTCAATTAGAACCCCCTTAGTTTCTTCTTGCAACCATTTGTCCCAGTCAAGATTTTACATACCAGTGTTCTCCAAGACCACAAAAGAATACAATATAACTTGATGAAATCTTGCTTATGATAGGCCAATGAAAATAAGTGGTATATGATGTTAGTTCCAAGGAAAGAATTTAATGAAATTAAAAAAAAAAACTGTCATAATTAGTTAAAGAAATAATTTCAAGTATCACACAAGTATGATGATGAAAAACAATTCTCTAATGAATGACATAGATCTATCTTAAACTCGGATCTACCAAGCATCAAGAGGGATCCAATTTCTTGAGGTGTAAATTTTTTTTATCTGAATTTTTTTACATTTTGGAAAAATTCACACGTAAATTTGGGTGGATTTATGTTGGTTTTAATCTTTTATTTCATAAGTTCACATGGATTTTTTAATTTCTTTTCATTTGGTATTAATTAATTAATTTATTTTATGAGCCGACATGAAATTGTTTTTTTAACAACTTTTTTATTTTTTTGTAGTGTTACATTAAGTATGTGACAACATCTCCCCCATACTGGGTTGTAGAGCACCTCTCTACTCTTGGTACAACAAGGAAATTAGTTGAGAACATCAATACATTTGTTTACTCAAAATATCTTGGGCAATTCCACATAAATTGTTGGTTGAATCCAAAAAATTATATCTTATTTAGCACATTATGAAATATATCCCAAAATGAGTATGCAAAATATGCTTTTGTGGATTAGGTTTCTAGTAGAATATATGTAGGTGATTATGAGAATTGTGCCAGCCCCTTCATTTTCCCTTCCCGCCCCTTTACATGTTAATACATGTAAAGTATTACGTGTTTTAACATGTAAAAGGGTGTGTGTAAAACATTATAGGGTCATTTTACACCCGCCCTTTTAAATGTTAATACCTGTACTACTATACATGTATTAACTTGTAAAGAGGTTAGAAGGGGAAATGAAGAGGGGAGGGCGTTGAAGTGATTATGCACATAAAAATTTCATAGATAAGGGTTATGCTTATTAAAAATATCAATGTAGGTTCAGAACTTTCATCACCATGAATGGCATGTACATACAATGTTCTAGTTTCAATGGTAGTTTTGTTTATGATTGTAGGAGGATTTGATTAAATGATTTTTTTTGCTAACTAATACAATGCTACCTTTAAAATGTTATTGTTGAGGAAAGTTTGATCATAGGGTAAAATGATGTTCTAATTCCATTTTAGGTGTACAAATTTATGGATTGATAGATCCACAAACAATAATATATAAAGTGTCCCAATATTTATCTAAAATTAAGGTTGCTTAATTGACGTAGAGGATAAAAAGAATATCTTGAGAATGTCCATTTGGCAATTAGGGTTCGTAGAGAAGAGTGTGGCGCTTCAAAATTTTCTTGGAGGCAAATTTGGGAAATAAATGCAATGGTATGAATAGTCCATGACTACAAGTTTATGTAGAAGATTCATATCTTTAGTAGGGTGGCAAGAAGGTATGAGAAACATAGTTGGTCTCGAGAGAAATGGAAGAGATAGTCAGATGAGAGGATAAAGATTTAGACATGACAAAACAAATGAGTTCTTTAAGGAGTAAGGATAGGCAAATAAAAAAGTTATGAAAGAGTGCAAGCTCTTTTAGTGGAAGGCTTTAGATAATCGTGGCCAACAAATGAAATGAATATATAAAGAGTAGAATGTAGAAAGTACAAACAAATTAAAGGCTATATAATATTTAAGTATTACCTACAAGCAGGGAATATTGTAATGGTTATGGTTTTGATAACTGTGCGCAGTAAGGAGCTCATTGTTTTATGATATGATATTTTATATTTTAACCAAAGTTTAATGACAGAACCTCTTATTGTGAGAAATCATTTTTCGATTTCACTGGGACGATTTCGATGCATTTGCTTACAGTTCTAACAACTTGTTCTCCCGACATCTGACCTCCTTGCATCTTGGGCCGGAAGTGATGCTAAGAATCTGTTTGTCACCCTCATAACTCAACACCTAGCTATCTTCATGCATGTGTGTGGCACCTGCATGTCCTCTTGGTTCTAGGTGTAACACAAACAAGTGATTCTTTTAACCTATTTATTCGAGTCTGTTCATTCTATAAATTCATCACTATCTCCTCCCTTCTTTAGCCAAAGCTCAACGCTTATGTTCTTACAATGTTTTTAGTTATATGAGCTAGCAGTTTTGATCTGAGCCGGTCAAAATTTAAGTGGTGTATTGAACATGAGAAATAGTTAATCCATA